>JAURVB010010671.1:0-69205 GCA_033002965.1 Piper betle
GCCTTCTCTCTTCATAGCCAATTGCCCAATGCCTATAAATCACACACAGAGAGCTAACCATGCTCCTTATCAATTACAGATCCGAGATCCTTATAGTTTTAGTCCCTTGTATCTTATAAAGATGGAAATTATCAGGTCAGCTGCTCTGATCCACTTCCAAAACTTCTCCGACGATCACTCTGAAAGAAATAGAATCGCACTAGTGTTCCATGCCATTGATCTCGACCGCAATGGTGCCATCTCCGAGGCCGAGCTCCTCCACTATCTCTGCAGGGCACTGCCTCGTCTCCCTGCACACAAGGCATCATGGTTTTTCCGGCAGCTCGACCGTGACCGCAATGGCTACTTGGACTCCAACGAGTTCCTGACCTTCTACTACGCTATCAACTACTGGTCATTGTGCGACTCATGTATGGAGGTCATGGGCGGGCTCTACTATCGCTGTGTTATATGTTGGGAGAGTCACATAAAAGGGTTGCATCAGATAAATGGTAGTTGCCACGCCTTTGAGGTTTGCTGCCGGTGCTATTGGAACAGATCATACGAGCATCACCACCACAAATTTGTTGACAATTGCGTCCTGTTCAGAAACATGGAGTCCACGGTAAAACTAAATCTACGCTACTTCAACTTCTGGTACCATTTTGTCATGAATGGTATGAATTGATAAAAATGGGTACTCATCAATTTTGTATCTTGAAACGCAGACGGGGAGGAAGGAGAGCTTGATGTCGGAGATATTGGAAAGTGGGAGATTGTACTACAGGGCACTTCCAACAGAAGAGAAAGACATTGCCAACAGGTTGTTCACAGACATGGACGTCAATGGGGATGGGAGGGTCAGTGGCTTGGAGGCCATAAGCTTCTTGATACGAAAAGGTGCGTCTCAGAATGATGCGTCTGAAGCCTTTCGTGTGATGGGCATCACCTTCGACTGCTCGCTCACCCTTGAGGATGTGGTGGCCTTGTGGTACGCATTTGTGATGAGGCCTTGCTGCAAAAGTTGTAGAAAGATGATCCATTGATCATACTACACCTGCGTTACTTGCTTCCAAAATCGTGACAACTCCGACACTTGGGACGTTTGCTTGGATTGTTATCGACGGGGAGGAATCTGCCATGAGCATACCTTCTTCTTGGACAATTATGTTATGCTGCAAATTAGTGGCAGTCGGGTATGTTTCTTTTTCTTCTAACATCTCTGCCTGAGATCATGATTTTTAGAGAATTGAACGACATTAATTTAAGGTGCTGAGGTGAACTTATTGGATTGTTTCTTATGCTTTGTAGGAGAACTTGAGCACTGCACAAGGAGCATCTCCTACTTGTGCCACAGGCCAGGAAATTCAAGTGACAAGTATGTACAAAATCCGGCAGATGTTGAAGCTTATGGCCAGAATATCAGCAGAAGCAGCCTTGAGCACGGCCGCCGGCATGTTGTGCACCATCATGTAGAAGTCTTCCATTGCATCGCCAAAATGAGTTTATATGAAATAATGTTTACTGCAAAACCTTAGAAAGCTGAACCAAATAATTTCTTTAGTTAGCTTTACCAATTTAATCCGTCTGGGATTAGTTGAGGGTGAATAATGATCCGGTAATGTCCGAGAGCCCATGCTGATTGGTCCATAATTTAACATTTTTGAAAGTCAGTTTCTATTCATTAATTTCATAATATATATCCGCAATTATTGCCATTAAATTGAATGGAGCAACTTACATATACAATATGTACATGTTTTTTCCACTGTCCATGTCTAGGGAGTTCATAATTCTATTTATCTATCGCTGAAAACAAGTAACCAGTCAATTGATTAGATATGTGAAGTTCAGAAGTTGCATTTGTATTTTGGAGGACAACGATGAAATTCGGGAGCCTAAAAGACAAAGAAAGGCACGGCAGAAAGATAATAGCAAGCAAAATGATAGTGGATAATATGACAAGATCAACTCATACACACCATAATACATAAGTAGCTAGCAGCAGGCAGTACGTAGCAAATTACTGCAAGCTGTAGAATACAACATAAATTAAAATTAGGGGCAGTCTTAGACTAGTAGAAAGTCCCACTTATTCTTCATCATATACCATCCGCAGCTAGCTCTGACTTCCACCACTCTTATATAAGACGAACATTGTTGAAGAACCTCAACGAACGCTGTAAAACCCACAAAAGGTTATATAGTCAGACTTCAAAATAATAAGAGCACAGTTGATCAAACTTCTAATACGGCGTAGTTAGATATTACACAAACCTGTTGCAGTCAGTGTTGAGGCTGATCTTGTAAGGGACGTAAACACGGCATTTGCTCGGGAGCCCTTCGGCCGCCTTGTAGTTGATACCGGGAAGCCGACCGGCGAAGCTCTTGAGGCAGTTGCAGGCCATCTTTCGGTCGTCCGGGGTGCGGGCCAGCGAATTGATCTTGCTAACGCCGCTGCAGCAGCCATCTGGGACGACCGCCGGCGTATTCGGGGATCTGATGTACCCGAGGCAACTACCCAGCGCACCCGCAACGGCACCACAGCTGATAGCAGGCCTCGGTTGCCGGCGCCAGCACCAGAGACAGGACCAACACCAACGTGGCGAGCTTGCACACCAATGACCCGGCCATGTTTGATCTAACACTAAAGATAATTGATCAGTGGCTCGACAAGCTTCTACCCTATAGCAGCAGTGACTGGTGTGCGTTGCTCGTTGAGTTGTATGGCATGGGTTTATATAGAGCTTTGCTTCGGAGAGAGGTGGCAGTTGGTAGTTGGGTTCGTAAATGCAGGAAATAATTGGGGTGTTGACACAGCATGGCTTCTTAACCACTCTTTTACTATCCTAATGAATGCCCGAATTTGAGAAGACAATGTTTGTAACCTGGGCGCGTGCTAATAGTTCCTCCATGGACTATATGGGCTCATTCCCTGTATAAAGTCTAGGTATATATCAACTTTCTGAAAGCCATGGTACCTACCCTTCTTCTTAGGCAGCAAAACATGTTACAAACAATTCATGTGTCACCAACTTTGAAATGCCTACAGCGGTTCAAGGCGGCTACAAGGGAAAATAGTCGTATGACTTCACATCTTGGCGAGCTCCTCTTTCGTCCCCACATCATATATTGGCTTTGAAAGATCGAAGCAGGGAAGAGAGAGAGAGAAGAGGGAGAGGAAAGACAATAAATGCTTGGGTGCACCAGCCTTTGAAGCAATTGTACGTCGGTGGAGGAGTGAGCGATGGTGACGGGAGACCTAACAGAGGCGGTGTTGTCCGTGGTCGACGCTCCAGACCACCAATGTGCTCTGGTACTGCCAGCCCATGATGTGATGCATTTAACATCAGACAGCAATGCAAGGCTTTGACCTGACCCTGAGAATGGCGCCGGACTCTATCACTTGCTTCCTTCCAGGCGGAAGTGGTGCGAACTAGTAAGTTTGATGGTTGAGTGGAAGGTAAAACTTAAAAGATGATGTTACATAACATGAAGTTGAGAAGAGATAGGACATCACTGGTTCCTGTTGCACCAAGTGCGAGCTCACACGAGGGAAGTCATTATCCAGGATTCTGAAGATTTATACGGTTCTGATGACATTAAATGTGATTTTTTGACCATCTTACGAGCCCAAGAATACACCAGTGGATTTATGAGGTTATTGAATACGCCATTAATTTTCCGACACATAACCCAACGGAAGATTGAGAAGCTGGTAGACCACCCGTACTTTGGAAGATAAAAACTCTAACCTCCATGTTCATTTCCAACCGTGCATATGGCAATAGTTTCATCATTTTTTCCTGAATTCAATTGTAGGTAATTAAGATTCAGAGCTTGGCTAGCTGGCCTCCTTCAATCTTCCTCAAGATTCACCCTAAATCATATTGAGCCTGACTAGAATAGCAGTGACTAAAAGTTGTCTTTATATTCGTATAATATTCATCATATACATCTTGCCTCAAGGAGACAATAGACTTACTCGTACTTGCAATTCAAAACTTGTCACACTTCATCACAAGATTCAAGATCACATCATATTGCAATTACTTGTCATGAGTGACTAAGATAAATTACACACATCAGACATTCAGCCTTGACCTCATGCCTCTGGTGTACAGACAAATATTTTAGCCTGCTGTCTTTAAAATCGTCTCAGCAGACAATACGTTTTTAAAATAGTTCAAGTTTACGTTTGATATCAAGGAGGGCTGCCTTCATCAAATGAATTTTTTGAGCTATATCTATCAAATAGAGGAACTTGGGATCTTAACCTTGTAAATGTACGACTTGGACAAGAATATGAAGACTCCCAACTGAATCGCACTCAGACCTGCAAGTAACCAGTAGAAATAATCAAGGTGAGCCCTATTGAGATTAGTAGCAAACCAGCTATCTCCATGGGCTCTAGTTTTCTTGTCAATAATAGATATCAGAAAACTACTTAGGAAACTTCCAATGCCGAAGATGCTAAGGTACAGAGACAACCCCAAGCTCCTCAGTCCCTCGGGAACTTGCTCATAAAAGAACTCCTGCAAGCCCACCATTGTAAAGACATCTGCAATACCAAACAACACATACTGCGGAACCAACCACCAAACACTCATTGGCACAGGAACACCAGGATTGTCCACTAGGCCAGAGTCTCTTGCAATTTTGAGCCTCCAAACTTCAGTGATTGCAGCTAACACCATAGACAATATTGACAAACAAATCCCAGTGCCAATCCTCTGAAGCATGGTGATGCCCGATAGTTTACCAGTGAAAGCTCTCATGGTGGGAACAAATATGCGATCATAGATAGGGATGAAGACGACAATGGAGAGGCTAATGAAACTTTGTAAATTGGCTGGGGAAACTAAGACATCAGACCAAATTCTTCTGTCCATTGTGCTACCTTGCTTGGTGAAAAAGGTTGATGATTGAGCAAAGACAATAGCATAGATTAAACACGCTGCCCAAATGGGAATGAGCTGCAGTATCGCCTTCGCTTCTTCCAAGTCATCTTCACTGCACAGACAAGCCACTTGCATCAATAACACTAGACAAAACTGCTTCTTAGCACCGTGAAATCTGTTTATGATTTCAACCGCAAAAACTATTAAGCAAAAATCTCAAAACAAAATTGAGTCGAAAGAATTAGCTTAACTTGAGTTGGGATTTGCTTCCACATACATGTTCCCCCGCTGATGATTTCTGGAAGATACGTTGTCGAAGCGAAGATGCAATCACCCTACCAATTCTTAGAAATGGACTAGTGTCCTCCGCGAAAGTATGCCGATATGTCTTGGTCCCAAGAAGGAAGACAAAAAGTGCAATAGCCATTGCAGTACAAGGAAGACCAAAACCAAGACCCCAGCTCACATTATCTTGGATCTCTGTGAGGATCCAAAGAAACACTAAGGTGCTGAAACACATGCCAAAGTACCACCAATTGAAGAAGGAGCTCTTGGCCTTGCTCTCTTTTGGATCTGATGAATCAAATTGGTCGGCACCAAAAGCCTGCACACAGGGCTTGTGCCCACCCTGGGCAAGTGCTACAATATAGAGAGCGGCAAAGAAGAAAAAGATTTGAAAAGAGGAAGGGGAAGGGCAGTTGACAAAATGAGCACAACTTGGTGGGCTGAGCGAAGGGAGCACTGCCGACAGCGTCAACAGACCCAACCCCTGCGAGGCAAAACCGATCCAAGCTTACGAGAATGAGTTCTTGGTAATGCCTTAATTAACTACATCACAATGTGGCAACAAAGAAGTCCCAATCCTCTTGCACTGGTATTAGATTCTCAAATTCTAAATGATACCAAAAGTGAAATCTACTAAAGGATATCCTATGTTTCAATATATATCTTTTAAACTGTTTCAATCTACTTTGGACATGAATTGTTCAAATTTTAACACAAGCATAAGTACAAATTCTATATGAACACTCTCCCTATCAGTTCTAAAGTGTCTGTACCAATTTAAAGAGCAATGCAAGACACAATTGAAATTTGAAAGGTTCAAAACACTCTTGAGCAAATACAGATACAAGAACACATTTTTCTTGGACACGAATGTTATTCAAATTTGAACACAAGCAAAGAAGCACAATTTCTATAAATAGACTTCCTCGCCACCGGTTCTAAGCATCTATACCAACATTAGAATTACCAATCGAAATAGCTTTGCAACAGAATTGAAATTTTAAAGGTTCAAAACACTCTTTGAGCAATAACAGATACAAGACTGATTTTTTTAAATTTGTCCGGAGGAACCACTACTCATCTACTTCCTTCTCTATAAACAATGGCAATGCCAGAATAGTCCCACCTCTTCTAACATCAGTCCCACATCTCTGTATGACAAAAGGGAAGATGCATATATGCTGACCAGGATATAGAGGAGAGTGGCGACGACGATTGTCCGGTACCGGCCGAGGTACGAGTCGGCGAGGAAGGCCCCCAACAACGGCAGCATGGACGCCGTCCCCGACCAAACGTTGACGCTCTCCGCCGCCTTGGCCGTCGGCAGCCCCATGGGCCCGGTCAGGTAGCTGATCAGGTTCGACCCCACGCCGTAATAGGCGAACCTCTCCGCCATCTCCACCCCTACATCCACGCAACGACCACCATGAACCAACAAAATCTAACCCGAGCACAATCGAACTAAACAAAATTGACAATTCGTCTTTCGCGATCACGCCCACCGATGATGAAACCGGCGGATCGCCATCCGCCGGTGGAGGATCTGGAAACGGGCCGGCCTTTGTAGTCGACGGCGCCGACCACGGCGGTGTCCGCTCCGCCTTCCAGTAAGGGGACGGCGGCGGCGGAGGTGGTGGCGGCCATGGCCTCGCAATCGCCACGCAAGCGATAATGCCCCTATTGGCTATTGTGTTTCCCTACATGGAGAGAGGTTGAGTGATTAGTATTAAAATTAAGGGCAAGTTGTGCTCCTACTTTTTTAATCAAATCCAGCAGTTTGGCTTAATCCATTTTGTCCCATGCAGGAGGAAACGAAGGATTACTAAGTACTAAAGAACACTTTCCCTAGATCGATAAATGGTAAATGGTAAGTGAGTTTTATGATTAAGGTTGCTGTTTAAAGTTCTATTAATGTTTAGGTGGTGTTAGGATTTGAGAAAACTCAATTAGGTTTGATTTGAAGTTTCTTATTTTATATAAAAAATAAAATTTTGGATTATGTGTACGTTAGATTCTTTTAGGAATTTAATTAAACTTAAATTTAAAAATATAATATAGTATAATATAAATATATATAATCATTGTAAAATCTGTGCCTGTGTGTACCCCTTTTAGTTGTCCTTGGACCTTAGACCAGCCCCTAGACCAGCTATTTTGGACCCAAATTAACCCCTAGATTGACCACTCTTGGTTCAGCCCATAACCAATTAAAAAAATAAAATGAACCACAAAATAGGCGTAAGACCCGATTCTGGTTCACCAAAGAATCAGATTAGAAATGTATCAATTAATCTGTAAGGCTCGATCGATAAACGGACTAAACAAACCTTGGCATCTCGAGAATCGAAAACACTACACAAACAACACTCTACTAAATATACATGAATACGCATCAAATACAACAAAAGAAAAAAGAAAATCAATGGCGCACTAAGCATAAGAGTGTGTACCAACCATCTATCCTTCCACCAAAGCCAACCTAACATACAGAAACACAAGACCTATATATTTAATAAGAAAAACGTCAGCAATAAATATCACTAGACCAAAAATAACTATTACAAACCGATAAGTGGAATCTAATATTCCATGAGGAAAGAAAGCCATATATAACCTTCATGGGAATACTCAAAGGATATCAACCGAAGAGCCATCAAGCTTCAGACTTGATAGCATCCCAAACTGAACCAGTGTTATGTGACGCTCAGCAAATGCCTCTCTCGACAATAATCAGTCTTACTCTATGGAAAAATCGCATATCCTAACCCTCTTCACACCTACATATAACGCCTGGCCAAAAGCACAATTATCGATTATTCTCATGCAATCACCTTCAATACCCTACGATACCATAAGTCTAGACATATCATGTACACAATAGTTCCCGCCTACTCCACATATGCACCCGCTCACTATATATGCAAGGTCAAATTCACCAACTCTCGGCTTACTAAAAACTCAATAAAAACTATATGTAGGGTTGAAAAGAAAATCATATAAGTAGGCCTGAAGGCAATGTGAAGTAGAGCTAAGTTCGAAAATAGCACGAAGGATACTTACGGATGGCTCGTGTTAAATGAGATTCGATAAAATAACTATTTAACATGTCTTGCTATCTGAAAATCAAATCCACAATAGAGTAAAGCGCTAAGTCTAAAATGAGTCCAAATGGACCTGGGTCCAAGCTCCATGCGTATCTCCACATTTATGGCAAGCTTGGACTTCAAAACCTACACAGAAACCCACTTTTAAACGAAAGACTTAATAACTCTATATGATCATGGTTGTGGCGTATGCTGACATCAACAATAACATCAACTCAAACAATAAACAATACAAAACAAATGAATAAATGTACAACACACAAATCAATGCACATACAAACAATAAATAAATAAAGAGATAAAACTAGCTAAATAAATAAAAGAATAATAAATAAAATATAGTTAAACGAGTAAACATCACAACAATAATGAGTGACAACTAAACATGCATGAAAATAAATAAATAACAGATAATAATTAAACAAGCATTTAATTAATAATTAATTAATTAAACTCACTTATCTATAAAAAATTGTAAATAAATAAATAATTCATCAATCAGAAAATAATTTCGATAAAAATAATACCACATGATTTTGCAGCTAAATGCAAGTAAATATTAACACATACACGGGTTAGTAAACAAATTAATTAATTAATTAATTAATTAATTAATTAATTAAATAGTTAATAGTAATTAATCATGAATAATAACAATAAAATTATCAAATATATAAACACATCTAGACATGAGTAAATGATAAGTTTGCACGCAAATAATCAAATAAATAACTAACTAATTAAATAACTAAATAATTAAATAAGATTTGATTAACATGAATGATATTAATATTAATATGTAAATATATCATCGATAATAATAAATAATCATACATGCATTCATAATGTACGCCATTTATTAAAATAACAAGAAATAAATAATAAGAAATAAATTAAATAATAAATTTAAAGAACGACCATAACATTAAAAATATGATCAATAATGTGAATATGTATCTAAATTAATGTAAGGAACCTTGAATTACTAGAAATAGTAAAAACATGGGCGAAAACGGACCAAAATGGATTGAAACAGGGCTGCCAAGTCAAACTGACGAGTTGAACCATGTAGACTCGACCTACTCAAGCAACAGGGCAGCTGGGCTGGAGTCGGTGGACATGAACACGATCATGGATACAAGCATGATCATGGATATGGGATGGAAATGCGGGCACAGGCAGCAAATAGATGACTGGGGCAAGTGGACGCAAACGCGGGCACGAAACGGCTAATCAGGCTTGATGGGGCCAGCGGCACGCCCGTCACCAGAAAGCACTGGTGGCAACAAGGCTAGGGTCACTACTGGTTGGGATCGATGGCCCAAGTGACGGGGAAGATGTCTAGGGTCGTGCCCGACAAATTCCGACCGCTGGCTAGCCAAACAATGGTTGGAAAGGGACGAAAACGCCACTGGAAAAGTGGGAGTTGCCAGGGCTTGACTCAAAATCTCGCCCTCGGTGAGGAGGAGATGTCTGGGTGGTCAACTTCACAGGAGGTGGCTCGCTGGAATAGGAAAAACCCTGAAAGACAGCGGTAGCGGTGGAAACCAACAAACAAAGTGGTGCCGGTGGTAGTGACTACAGTGGCGCCGGAGCTAGAGGTGAGTCTAGATCTATAGTCGGCCACGAGGTGGTCACAATGGTGCTAGTCCGATGGTTGCAGACTGGCTGAATTCTTGCCAGCGGTTGGCCAAAGTAGCAATGTTGCTAGGGGTAGAAAAACTTCAAAAATACAAGAGAAAATCCTAGAAAAATGGGTTGTTTGTACCTCCAAGATCTTGCTATCGTAGCGAGACCGGATCGTCGGGGTTCATCTAGGGTATATACTATATATATATATATATATATATATATATATGGTTGGAAAGTTTGGATTGGCTGATAAAAGTCAAAATTGAGTTGAAGCCTAACAGCAACTCTATGAACAGAAATTGAAGTAAAAAACTAAATAAACCTCGAAACCCTAAATGAAATAGGATAAAGATCTCACGCTCAAATCAAATTGAGTGCACATGGGCATTTGGGTAGTCTAAAATCCATATAATACATGCAAAAGAGATACTCTGAAAAATCCAAACAGATACTAAACGTTATAACGGCCAAAATCTAGCATTAAAACCCTCTAGTAACGCAAGTTAAAAAAATCTATATACTTCAAATATACGCTAATAACTCATATTTTGTTGTAACATAAATAAAATTATCATTTATATATAAGGCATATTCAACTTCAATAACATACTCATTTGGTCATCTAGGACCTATATTCACAGTTTTAATGTTAAATTGACTCGAACCAACTTAAGACAACCCAACCTCTAAACTAACGTACCCTAAGCTGGGTTTTACAAGGGGACCATTTTCTTCCCCAAATCACCCAAGGCCAACCAATCCCCCTCTCCACTCTCCTCCATCACCTCTTCCAACCATATTTTGCAATTGGGATCAATTTTGTGCTCTAAGGACTTAATTCCACGCTCCACCCTCAATTTCATCACTCTCAAGGTACTTTATGCTTTCCTTTCTCCTCATCCCCAATTCTTCATGCATGCATTATTTTCTGTTTTTTTTTCATGATATATTTGAGTAGAATTACGTGATACACGATTGGTTTTGTTTGATTTCAGTTTTGTGATGATTTAATACTTGCATGTTGTGATTTGGTACAATTTTATTATTTCTTATGACCTGATTTGAAGGACTGTTTCGTGACAAATTTGTATCATAAAATGTTAACTTTATGCTGTTTATGCTTAACTCATGATGGGGATTGAGTTAGGAAGTGTGATTTGATAATGTTGGACCTGGTTTCGACTTAAAGTTAGGTTGAAATGTGAGAATTGTTGCCGTCCAGGTTTGTTTCGGACGCTATAAGGCATGATGACGACCGTAGTTAACAGGAATAGGCTTGTTAGTTTGGTCCAAAACTTTTCAGAAACTTGAATTCACATGTTAGGGTGTTCAGAAATTATTTCAGGATTTTTAAACATAATTTAGGTGTTGTTTTAGATTTTAGATTAACACATATACATGCTGGCCTCAGGTGATTTCTGGTTCAGCACAAGATTTGGGAAATTTTTAGACTGGTTTAGAAGTAGAGTTTTTACCTAAAACTTTTCAGAAATTAATATGATTGGGTTAAGCTAACGTATTAAAAGGTTTCACCCAATTTGAATATTGTTTAGCGGATGAACTAGACTTAACTCTCTCGTTGTAGAAATCTATGACTTGGGGTTTCAGAACTATTAGACTAACTTAGAAAATCCAGTTAAGGGGGTAAACGTGGGTAATAAAATATGAAAATTTTAATCTAACCTCTCCGTTATGTACCTGAAACATTCAAAAATTTCAAAACATTTAAAGCTCATTTTCCTGGGTTAAAATTTTTGTAATGTTAACATCTAGTTCTAGAATTCCAGAATTTTAGATTTCAAGTCAAATTTCTAAAATCTGATTAAATAGGCTAATAAAAATAAATTCAAATGAAAATTTACCTACATGCTCCGTAATGTGTAGGAGATAACATAATAGAATTTTAGATCAAATAGAACTCATATGGGCAAGCAATAAAACCCTCAATCTTAAATATTATGTGCAGATTCTCAGTTTCCAACTTCAGAACCTTAACTTTAATACTTTGTCTAAGGGTCCTAAACCTTGTAAGTCGATGTGAAATTTAACATACATGTTCTTTAAAATATATTTGATGACATAACTTAAATTCAATCATTTTGGATATATTTTAGTGAGGGTATGATATGTGTAATGTGAGCTACATATGATTTAAATGATGGACAACATGTTGAATTTTATGAATTGAATTTGACTGCATGTGTGGACAGCATTGTTATTCATGTTATGAGTTGTATTTGCTATTGTTGTATACATATTGAGTTGATTGTGTTGTGCATCTCCTTATAAGTATGCATACATCCATCTTCATCATCTAGGCTTAATAGTTTTCCTCATTAGGTGCATGGTGGAGCTCGTCGGTAAACGTGTTGTAAGGGCTCTCCATAGTAGGCCTATTTTGACTTCTCTTTGCTTCATTTATTGTTTGGAAACTTATGAGTGATTGTTATCAAATTTTAAATCGTAAGACAAGGTTGGTGGCGTTTTATTGGATATCATTTATCTTAGGTCATTTTCATTGATTTAATCAATGATTGATAAAATTTCAAGGATGGGATCCTCTGATGTTAATTTTAATAACTAAAATCTACCTTAAAGTCTTTTCGATGCATATTATTTGAAATTCTCTTCCAAATGATGTTGGAAAATTATGTATTATCCGTGCACTGCCTGCTCCCCAAACCCTAGGCGGTGCACAAAAGAAAGGTACCATTGAAAATGACGCATACCCAAATGTGTGAAGAGATGATAGTAGGGTTAATTTCCGAGTTGGCTTGTCATTAGAGCATGATGGAAGAGAAATATGGAAGGTCAGAGAGGGCTTTTATGTATGTATGTTTGTTATGTTCTGCCAATGGATAATTCTGACACTTATGTTATGTTATATATGTTTGAACGGTGCTTCCCAATCAACCAATCAGGTAGCCTCTTGTTTATGCCCATTGTGAGATGTTATGTTAGAGTGTGTTTGATATAATTCCATAGGTATTCTCTTACTCATTTGCCAGAATTGGTCTTTTCCTTATTAGTTACTTTAGAATTGGTGATCACCCGACTACTGGCGTATTTTTGTCTTATGTATATAGGTGAGGATTCTTGTCATTGGTTTGCATAGATGTCCGGATCGAATATAGTTCATATGGCGGTGGTGTGTGCCTTATTGTTTTGCGGTTGTTTGTTATATGTTGTTGAGTATGTACATAATTATAAAGTGGATAGTGATATGAACTATATATGGAGTTAAACTCTCAATTTTTATATGGTGTTATGAGATTGAAAAAAAATTGAGAAATGTTTTGTTTTGGTTATGGTGTCAACTTTATTTTGCAGACGGACAAACTCTGAGGTATACAGGTCTACGGGGTTGTGTAGGCTTCTCCAAGCCTCATAGTCTGGGAATGTGATGAGAAAAATATTCAGGTTAGTTTTAATGATTTTTCACATTATAACAGATTGTGAAATTTGTCTCACATTCTAGTTATAGGAGAAACTCTCAAAATTTTCGTAAAAATGAGTGCCTTCTTAAATGAAAATCTTCTCATATAGGATCCTTTTTTTAAAAGCCCCCAAAACCTAGATAACATATTGTGCATATCATCTTTTGAGGATTTTTTTTTAATGTCTTTGTATTCGTCATTTTAGTCTTTCATCTTAACCACCTCAAACGAATTTGTAATATCTATGACCTATTTTATATTCAAAGTAGATTTTAGGGGTGAGCATGGTTTGCTCTAATTGACCAAACCAACTGAACCAAACTCATGTGCTAGTTTGGCTTGATTGTAGTTTGGTTGAAATCGAAGATCAACCAAACTTAGATTGGTCGGTTCGGTTGAAATCAATCAACCAAAATAAACCAATAAATGAACAAAAATCTTATTCACATCATTTTCTTCCCTTTTTTTCTTCAATGTTACACATGTGACTTTATGTATTTTTAGTCATCATGATATATATCAAAGGTTTATAAAATCGTTATTTTGGTTCAATTTATTGAAAATAATTTATTTATCGACATGGAAGTTTAATAAATCATATATTATTTATTTATTATACAATATCTCAAATTGGAACATTATTTATATAACTTTTCATAATAAATTTATAATTATCCCTAAATGTGTACTAACAATTTTTTTATTTTATAAATTAAACTTGAGAATAATTAGAGTAAATACTAAAGAATGAATACTATTAATAATACAAAGCATTATTTATTATCTTGGTTAGTTTGGTTAGAGTTTGGTTAAACCAAACCAAATTGAATTAGTTCAGTTTGGTCAATTTGCTTTTTGTTTGATTAACCAAATTACTTCAATTTTGCTAATCAGATAAGCGGTTCGATTTGATTTTATCCAAACCAACCAAATAATCGGCCCTAAAAGTAGTTGTTTACTTTCAATATAAAATGATGTTCAAATAATTCCTTATTCCAGTTCAGACGGGTAAACCGGATTAAGGTGTTGTACTTATATTATCTTTACACATGTTAATTTGAGATATTTTGACTCTAAAACAAAATTTTAATATAAATTTATTATATTAAATTAATTTAATATTAATTAGTACGATTGGAATTTAAAGCCAAATAAATTTCATTTGAGTTAAGCAATCGGCTCGATGATCTGCCTAACAGGTTGATTAAATGATTAGTGAGACTTTGAGGCAAGTCCAACACCTTTGGTTAGCCATGGTTCACCACTCTAGTTTTCCGTCTATGAGCCGTAGCCCATCTGATTAGCTCTCCAACTCTTTTTCTTATATGCTCTTATTACGTCGACAGGAATGTCTGATAGCCACGTTCGCCATTCTCAGAAGGAACACTGCTTAGTTGGTACAGGTGCGCTCCCCTTCCCCTTCACCCAGAGTTATCTATAAATCACCGTTCAGGACATTCATATTGGCTTGTTTGATTCTAAGTTTATAGATTCCTGATTCCTTCCTTTTGAACTCCTTTTTTCATTATTTTGTGAGCAAATGTCTAAGGTGTAATTCTGGAAAATCTTTATATTGCTTCCTGGTCTTACATGTTGAAGGCAAGCTGTCATCCTTAGGAAATTTCGGATGATTTCATCCTTGGGGAAGAAAGATGTAATTACTGGTCAGTGACAGTTTGTTCTATTTATTGGTGAACTTCTTTCCAGGAATTTATTCATCAGGACATGTCTTCAAATTTATACGTAGCAGTGCTACTACGACACCATCCACCTATTACCGCACTTCATATATTACAGCTTCTGTGGTTCCATATTGTTCTGCTTCGTATGATAAACATCCGTCATTTGGGCATACATCATTGAAAAGGCAGCAAGAGACCTCATCGACTGCTATATCTCGTCGTTTATTCTTGCCCTCCGTATCAGGCCTTTGGGATGCCTTAACAGGTGGAGGAAATTCTGCCCGAGGAGCTATGGTTGCAATTAGACGAGGAATGCTGCTCTTTCGAGAAGAATATTATATGAATAAATCTTTATTCATAGGCGAATGTTATTGCCCTATTCAACCTGTAATGATCATGTTTCATGTTAAGGGTGATGTTTCTGGATCATTATTGGAATTTGACAAAGCAATAGAGTTGGATCCTCGTCAGAAGCAATGTATGCTTTACAATTTTCTTTAAATTTTTCTTCCATAAGATGTTTTCCTGTTGAACAAAATTCATGTTTGGATCAGATCTTTGGCAGAGGGGCTTGTCTCTGTATTACTTGGATAGGTAATTTGCTTTCATTTTATAGTTTGTGTTTCCTGTGCAGCTTCCTAGCATCAGGATTAAACCAATTATTTCATGTGTGGTGAAAGATATTCAGAAACATATTTTTTAGGCTCGAAGGGGGAGCAGAACAATTTCGGTTAGATGTTGCAACGAATCCAAATGACACAGAGGAGTCAATTTGGTGCTTCCTTTGTGAATGTCAACTGTATGGCGTTGATGAAGCAAGAAAACGTTCCTTAGAGGCAACTATATGCATGTTGTGTGATCAGTAGCATAATCTGATACGGCAAATGAAAAGGTTGAGAAACTTAAAATTTACTTAATCAATTTGGCTTTAGATGGGGCACTCAGATGAGATTGTGATAATGTTTTCTTATTTATTGATTTTAATAACATCATATTTGAAACCCTAGCTTGTGGGAGAGATATTTTTCTCAACTTAAATTGCATAAAACACTGGTTCACGATCCCTCAATGTGATGTCATTTTTCTAATCATGTGTGGTTACTTATTTAGCCCTCCCTTTTGTGTTTTCACAATGTTGGATTAAGTGCAGGTGGGTACAGATCCACGCCATGTTATGCAGGAAGTGTACAGCATGTTTAAGGATGGTGGTGACCCAGAGACGGTAAATTATAATTGTTTATAGTACCTGGCTTCTCTTCAGTTAAATTGTGTTTAGTGATCTAGCTTGGTGGGCAGCCATATGCACAATCGATTACGGTTAGCATAATGGTATCACAATCATCCCCAACAAAAGTGTTTTTCCTGCATCTCCAGCTTGTTTCAAAGTTTAAGAACGGCAGGGACAGTGAATATTTCTATGCATCCCTTTATGCGGGTCTCTTTTATGAATCTCAGGTAAGATATTGGTCTGTTTTGTTTGTTCTATTGGTATGATTCAATTGCCTTCCACTAATAGTTGCTCTTCCCTGACTAGTATAGACTATCTTTTTGAGTGACAATCATTTCCTTGTTGATTGAACTCTTTAGGGAGTATAATGATCATTAGGTATAATGATTTGTGATTGGGTTTAGATATTTGGCAGAAGGAAACAAATGTTGTGAAGGTTCATTTCTCTAGCTCCTACTAACCGACAATCATTGTCTCATAACAACATTGTAGCAGTGTTGCTATACTAACTTTGCTAGCGTTTTGCAGAGCTAATGATTACGTGACTGCCCTCGCTAAAGTTCATTGCCTTTGTCAAAATTGGGGCTTAAATTGAGCATCCCACCATGGCAGTCTAAATGCCTCATGTAGCTCATCATTTCTTCGTTGAGGAATTTATGTGCAACTCCACTGGTAAGCATCATGTATCGTCGTATGAACATTTTTAAGCAATGTCACTCCCTCATATTTGTGAATGTAATCCTCTTCTCCTAATACTGGGTGATTGCTCATGTTTCATATTTTGCTGGTGAGTTGCCATTCAAAGTTTTCAGGGTGAACTTATATTAAGCCAATCACATTTTTGTGTTACTTTGCACTCTTTATAAACACCCAAGAGGATTTACTGTTGTACATTGCCTGGGAAACCACGGCCAACAGTGTGTTGAAGAGAAGAGTGGTGCAAGATTGGTGTCCGTCAAGTGCACTTTTTTGTAGGAATGAGTAAATTAATATGCTGTGAACCATTTTAACAACAAGCAATGGTTTACTCTATTTCGATGTACATCCTTAATCATTTTAAACTTTTACCTCTCCCTTATTCTGGGTATGTTTTTAATTACAATATGTGGATATAATTCACCGAGGATTAGACTAAATATACTCAAAAAGCACGGAGAGAGAGAACTTAACTAGGATTAAATTCTATATTTTGTAATAAGAATAATGTACATCAAGGAAATATAAATTTGAGGAGTAACGATTATTTAAAATTTGGATCTTTATTGAAAACGCATGTTACTATGAATGTATGATGATTCTGATTCAACTCACTATAATCTAGCAACGTACATCAAATCAGACTTATTATGATTTAATAAGATCATACATAATCAGGCTTACTTTTAAATTTTGATAGCAAGTAGACATCAGTAAAGATAAATACTCCATTCAAATTTTTAATATGATTAATAAAAATTATAAATTTTACATCTATATCCATGATATCATGATCTACTCTTATTAACAAAGGAGGAATTTAATAGTAATAGGTGATTAGAAATAGAAGATTTAACGAATACAAATACAATAAAAATTAAAAAATAATAAAAATATCTCACATTGTTAAGGGTCACGAGCTCGAATCCCACTGACATCAATTTTTAACGTCTTATAAAAAATAATTAAAATATAATATAAAAAACTAAGTTATTATAATTTATTTTCTCATACAATTAAGATCTATGCTTAAAGTCATTTAGAGTTTATATCTAAGATATTAAAATATTATAATCTATTTTATTGTTTAACAAAAAATTATATTTATACATATATATATATATAATTAAAATTTATTTATAATACAAGTCGCGTGTGCTGCTATGTCTTGCCCAAGAAGCTCTAAATGAACAATTAGCATCCTAATGGATATGTTTTAAAGATAAAAGCATTTGCCCCATGGAGGCATGTACTGTCTGCTAGGTACGGGTAATTGGGCTCCTAGTCGGACAATTTGTCCGAGAAGGAAAATCCTATATAAATATACAACGATTTGAATAGAAGGAGCAGAGAAGACGAAAAGAGGGAGAGAGTCGTCGGCCTACCAAAGTTGGGATTTTGATGGTCGCCATGGCCGCCCGACTTGCCGATTGGGCGAAGAAAGTGGGAATTCTGTGGTTGTTGGGCTTCAGAGAGGCTTGCTGCTTGCACAGGGTCGTCTTCTTCTGCCAAAGGTGGTGCCTTTTTTCGATCCTCCCCCAATTTACATGTCATTACTTGATTACTTGGATGTTTTGGTTGATTGGCTTGCTTTCTTCTTCAATTTTTTGGATGTGGTTGGTGGATTCGTGCAGGTCAAGGCCGCTTGCTGTTCGGACCGGGCAGTGCTTTCTATTGAATGGTCTGATTTTCCTAGGAAGGTATTGCATTGTTTCCGTATTTTGTTCTTTTTTTTTCGCCTGGTTGTAAACATTGGACTAATTGATTAGGTATTCTTTGATTTGTGCTTGTTTCAGCAGCTATGTTTCTAAATTTCCGTTTTTAATGGAGTATTGTTGTACGAATTATACAGGCTGCGGTAAAATTAAAATAGTCTTCTGCTTTATGCCATTCCTTTGAGTTTCTTTATGGATTGTTAGACATCATAATCTGTTATTGGAAAGCCATTGTTCTACAGTTTGAACCTTTTTTATTTGGCCGATGCTGCAGCATATATATCTTAAATTCAGTAGTTATTCCTGCACTGAATTGGATACTGCCTGATCAATGCGTACAAGATAGCATACAGAATTACTGCAGCACTAGAGAAGTGCCTCAAAGTCTCTATCATTTTTTGAAGTTCGTCCTCATTCAACTTTTTTATGTAAGGGCTTTCTATTTTTTTGGTTTTCAGTGAATTAATGATATCTAATCTATTTGTGCTTTTTGTTCTTTTCCTTTCTTTTATGTATGCTGTTGGGTGTGGTCAATAATTATTTTTCTATTTTTTTCTAAAGATATTTATGACACATAATAACTTGATCTTTCTATTTTCTGGAAGATCTTATGGTTCTATCCACTTTATATATTCAGCTACGTCCTCAGCACCATCTGGTAATGTTGTGATTCTCTCAATTTGTTTCTCTTTTGGAAGTGAGTGTTCTCAGCTTTGGCATTACTATATGTTTCCTGCTCAACTTTTCAGGTATAATGACATTGCTAAACATGCATTGGCTTCTATGCCTGAATTAGAGTCTCCAACTAAGAAGTCAGAGAAATTGTTAGATAATCAGCTTCAATCTTCAAACAGGCCACCTGGCTTTGGAGGGTAAGTTCTCCTTGATGCATATGAATCAGTTTGATAGAAAAGGAGTGCTCGTTTTGATTTCAGGCATATGAATCAGTTTGATAGAAAAGGAATGCTCGTTTTGATTTCAGGCATTTTTATAATAAAAGTAGGAATATTCATTAGTTTCCCATTAATTTTATGAGATGTTTTCCAGGATGATAATTGGTATTGGGGAGCAAATATATTCACTTCTTCTGTTGATTGTTTTCTTTATAGAGGTTAAGTGTCTCTTGGCCATTTTTATCAGTTTATTTGCTATAAGTTGCTTTATAACACTGCCTCTTAGTTCTTATGTTAGTTATGTTTGACATACTATGTCACAGGTTAATGCAACAGGTTATTTGCCAGTCTTCGGCAAAGCTGTCAATTTTGTGCTACTTTCTTGGATGTATGCCTATTATTGTTTTGAGTAAGTTGAAGATTGTTTGGATGTAAATGTTTCCTTCCAGACCAATATGCACACAAATTTGAATCTTCAAAGTTTATCTTGGGTCTATACTATTTTTCAGGTACAAGTGGAATTTTATTGATCTAAATTTGGAGAAGAGGCTTGATTTCTTTGAGTCCAACTGGGCTTTCTTTGCTGGGTTTGGTAACTATTTGTCCTCGCTAAATTTCATATCAGCAGATTGTTTAACAAAAACTGGTTATGCTTCACAGCTGTCATAGTGGTGTTCATAGAGGTTATGTAACTTGTCCACAGGGAAGAAGCCAATATTTGCAATGTTCATAAAAGAAAATTAATTGTATGGGACCATGGCTGCCATTTTGCATATTTTTCCATATGAACTATTAAAATTGGGTGTTTCCATGATCCTAGTTTAGTTATGTTTCAATAATTTTTTCTCCAAGTTTCATATCAATGGCCTTGGTAACAAAACTGGTTAAACTTCTTGGCTGTGATAGTGGGGTTTGTAATTGTTTTGTGAGTGTTTTGTAAGTTGTCCGTGGAATGAAGTCAAAATTTTGCAATCTACTTATTTATTCTGAAGAGTAAAACCGTCCATGCATTTTTGAGAAAAGAAATTTATGGGTGGGTTCCATTTTGCACTTTCCATATAAATTATCAACACAGGTGTTTCCGGTGCCCTGGTTGAGTGATTTTTTGACACTGGACGAGTGAAGATTTTGTATTTATTTTCTCATTTGACATTCTTGTTCGTGTTGTTCTTTTGAAATTCTCTTAGAATGTTTGTACTATAGAGTGTGGTCAAGCCTTTCTCTTCTAGAAATCACCACCATCGTGTGACTCTAACCCAAACTATCCAGTAGGGATCGCGTGATTGTGCACTGTTCTTGTTGAAAATTGTTGAATAGATGTTGTGTTATTTTGTAGTTATTCCTTAATCGATTAGTTTGATTTGGATGTAATATTGTTGTGCCTTTCATCATCTACATTTGATTTAGGAAGCCCGTGTGTCATGGCCATATTCTTTTTACTCCACTCTTGAGCTATGGAGTTATGGCAACACTTTTCCCTCTGGTAATAGCTTAATACATCTCATGTTTTCTTCTATTTGAAAACACATACTACTGACTTTTGCGTTGAGTGAAGCTATAAGTTTGCTATTTTTTTGTAGTTTGTCCTTACGGCAATAGGAACCCAAGTGGAGCAAGTAATTAATCGCCAAAGAAAACCATGGGGAGGCAGGGGACCTGCAAAGCTTCCTGTATTTTATGTTGCCGATACTATGTCGTGAGTTTTCCCTTCACTTAGGCTTGTGGATCACTTTGTCAAGGAAGTTATTGACGAGCCTGGAAGAGGAGCTGCTTTTCTTTCCCGACATAGTCCATCTCGTTTTTTTTAATGAGAATAAAAATTGTTTCAGATAATATTTACTTTCCTTTCAATGTTTTTTTTTATGAACTAAAATATTTTCTTTGAATGCTGTAGGGTATGGATCTTGCAGCTGTTGGCAGAGGCATCAAATACAAGTCAAAAAGACGATTAGGTCGTCATAAAAACAATTGTAAGTGCCCGGGAAGGGAAAAAGCTGATTGCCGAGTAAAGCATATTGCTTGCCTCCTTGAAGATGAAGTTACACGTTTACATGACCAAAAGTTGCGTTTTACAGGATGACAAGAAGGTTATAGGATTGTGTATAATATGGGCATATGCCCAACTATTTATGTAAAGATGGAAGTTGTGAAATTCTACAGATCTTTTTTTTAAAGATTGAGTCGGTATGAACATAATTATGTGAATTGTGAAGAATGACCTTCGTAACACATTGTGTATGAGCTGGTAAAGTTGGACGAGTTCGCATAATATATCTCACTTGTGAATGTAATTGATGGCACATTTGTCTCCAATCTTCACTATTCTCTCTTTACTCCACAATGTTTTATCTGAATCCTATTTGTGAAAATAACTTGTTCCACTGTTCAGTTCAAATACTATTCACCGGATAAAATTCCGGCCAGTGGATGGACATGCTACACCGAGAAAAATCGGCCTACATTTTCCGACATTAGGAGTCAATTATCGCCCAGATTTCAACACAAAAATCACAACTTCACATCAATACGTGAGGAATTTTTGGAATAGCGATGCATGAGACAGTCAAATATTCGCCAATCTCTCTGAAATGTAATTTTCATTTTTTCTAGTTTGGCATGGCCCATTGACATAGATGGGGCTCTTAGACAAGCAAACGAACCAAACTCAATCTTTACTTGAACTCGACTCGAATAGGTCAAAGTTCGTTCGAACTTGGCTCAAGATTGAACGAGTTTTTAATATGTATACTCGAAATTGATTCTGAATATTTTTTATGATATTCGAATTCGACTCGAGCTCAACCGGTGGTGGTTGGTCAAAACTCTAATAGGTAGCCACTCCCTTCTCAGGGATACCATATGTGATTGAACCCACGACCTCTGAGTCTTTAAATTTAAAGACTCCTTATCTAAGCTATCTCACTATTTTATTATTATGTTATAATAAATATATATAACTATTTATAATTAAACTTATTAGTATATATTTATATATAAAGATTATCTTAGCCAGGGGAAAATAATATTTATGTCTCAAATTTTAATTTGAATCGTTCAATTACAAGGACAACCCAAATTTGATAAAAAACCAAAAAATAAAAATAAAAGACCCCCACCACCACTATGATTTTGTAAGTAGTTAATAATAATTATTATTTATAATTTTAAATGTATTTTAAGTAAACAAGTGATATTATGTATATTATTATATTATTTTAGCGAGTCGAGTTACGAGTCAATTTCGAGTCAAGTTCGAATTATAACCAAGTTAATTCAAGTCGAATGATGCCTTACTTAAACTCAACTTGTAGGATTCAAGTTTGAGCTCGAACATTTAAATGTTAGAGTTTCGAGTAAAATTGAATTGAACACCAAATACTCACGATCTAGCACGTTCAATTAATAGTCAATAAATCTCCATAGTATGGGGCTTATTCCCAGCCTTCTTCACATTAAATTTTATATTTTTCTATGTGTGACATATATATATATATATATATATATATATAAAAGTCAACACCCAAATGGCTAATACATGTCTCTGCCTTACTATGAAAAAACACAACATATGACTACAATTACCTAAACAAATGGTTGCCAAGTAGAAGATGTTTGTGATGACTGAGACTGGTAGTATGGCTGTCCAATTGCCCTTGACCTGTCCATGAGCTGCTCAAGAACTAACTGTTGTATATTAGACTCTTCAAAAATCACTCCCAATTTTTTTAATCTACTTGTGAAAAACAGTATAGCATTATCACAAGCATAAAACTAAACTAAATTATTAGTCCATTAACCACCACATCTACCAAGCGATGAATGCTGTTCATGTCCTAATTAAATCAATCGCATAATTTAATAGAATTATGACAAGACCTTCTGGAATCTGACCACTCACCAACATTTTATATATTAAGTTGAAATGACAAGAAGAACAATAATACCTCGAAGGGTAAGGAAAATTGAAACGTAAGAATTCGCGAGGGGAGCAAGAAATGCAGGCAGTAGTCGTCTCCTGGCGTCATCTCCTTACCAACCACCGACAACCTCCTTCCCCTTCCTTGTTTTCTGTGCCATATGTCTGGTAACTAAACTGACCATCTTCCTTCTTCAAAGATTCGTTTTTCATATTCTAACAGATAATAACGTTCAATTCTTACCGCTCAAAAACCCTTCAAGAAAAAAGTTACATCTAAGAAAATTTACAAGTATAATCTATATAAAACATGCCGTTGCAGCTAATTTACAGGTATTACTGGCTGGCTTCAATGTAGATGTTACCTAGGTAGCTTATGAATGAATGAATAACGGCGGACTATATGATATCTTCATCTACACCACGCACCCGATCGTTTACTTTAGAGTATCTAATAACTGGGCTTTTGTGTGTCACTTGCCCCCAACCTTATAGACAAATTAGAGGAGAATCTTAATGAGCTCGTGATGACTTGGTGTGCACGATGATCGATTAGGAAGAAACGTATATGGACAATTTAAATGGGAATTCTGACGACTGTTTAATATGGGAATGGAAAACAAAGGCATCAAAAGGAAGAGTTATGCTAGGCAAGGGCGGTGGGGAAGAAGGATAAGGCCTGCCCATGTTGCAATATTACAAAAAATTGTGCCACAACTGCACACTGATCAAATCCATACATATGTTATATTTATATGCACATGTAATGTACTTACTAACTGACATGGGTTTTCATCGTGATGGGTAGAAGAAGTTTGGGTTGGTAGAGTTAGTCTGATATTGTCTTTGGCTCTGAACAATTTTTTAGAGACCTTTGGAGTTTTTCAATAAACAATGTGGCGATTCAGATGAACTTCTTTCTGAACAAGTTTGGATGGAAAAGTCTACTTGTTAATCTACAACAAATTAAACCAATCATCTTTAGATCTACCCCCAATCATGGATTTCACTTTGAAACAAAATGTGAATTCTACAAAGAGAGGGAGGAATCAACAGATGTATAGAATTTAAGTACAGGTGGGTAATTGGGTATTGACTGGCAAGTACAGGCCTCTCTGCCCTTAAACCCAAGATGACAACAAAGACACACAGCTCTTGTGAAAAGAGGGCTCTCAATACCACCGGGGGCGCCAAAGTGAGAAGAGGTGCTGGTTTGGTCACTCATGAAAACTGCTCCCAACGGCAATTGCCGGTCAGATGAGTCTGAAGAGCTAGATGCAGGTGGGAGCGAAGTCTCATGAGATGAAAGACTCATAGACAGCTCCAAGTTGATTTCTGGATACACGAGTATTTGCTCCTCCTGATCATCACTAGTGCATCTCTTGTTGATGGTTGCTTTTTGATCTGTGGAATCTACACGTTGCTTTGTGGTACTGGCCTGCGTGGAGGATGTAGATACAGAAAGTCCTGTAAATTGATGATCTTTTGGGCATGTTTCATTGATGGGTTTATGTGTCTGCGGGTCTAGGCCACGACTGAGCAGCTTCCTCTTGATGTGGGTGTTCCAGTAGTTCTTGATCTCATTATCAGTCCTTCCCGGCAATCTTCCTGCTATAAGGGACCATCTGAAGATGGGAAACATTTTAAACAAGTGAGATACAAAAGAAAAATAATGAAACAAGAAAAAGTAGATCATATACATATATAGCTAGCTAGTTTGGTATAATTGTAAGTTATGTCATGTATGCAACGAATTCTACTAGCTTTTCACTAATAAAAACGAGAGCACGAATGAACTCACTTGTTTCCATGTAGGCTGTGGAGTTTGATGATAAACTCGTCCTCCTCTTCTGTGAAGTTGCCCCGTTTGAGATCAGGACTGAGGTAATTTATCCACCTCAGTCTGCAACTCTTCCCACACCTGAGCAGTCCTGAAAAATCAAAAACAGACTTGCATGTGTTAAAAACAATACCTCTAAGTCTACGCAGAAATGTTCAATACAAACAAATACACATATAACAAGAGTACCGACATAAAAAAATGAGATATAACACGAGATAGCATGATCGTACCGGCAGTTTTAGGGAGGGATCTCCAGCAGCCTTCCCCACGAGCTTTGATGTAAGCAATGAGGCGTTCATCTTCTTCCTTTGTCCATGCACCCTTGTTGGTGTGGGCCTTCTCACAACATGGTGACCGACCCATATCTTGCTTCTGTCTTTTCTGCCCAGATCAGATATATACAGGAAGAGAGAAGAAGAAGCAGAGAGATGGGTAGAGAACGGTTAAGGGAGAAGGGGAGAGAGTTGATGTGATAAGAAGTGTTGGAGAAGGTGGGGAGGAGCTAGATATATACATGAGAAGGAAAGAGGGATTGGAAAGAAGAATGGTCTCAATCTCGGTGGCCATTTGACCCGGTTGGCAAGGGAGAGTGGAAGACAAGTAGTTAACAAGCAGGAAGAGCCCTCCATGGTTGCATTACCTCCATGGTTGCATTAATTAGGTACCCTTCTACTATCTCATCCTCTTCTTCAACATTCAACCTCTTCTCTTTCATATTTCACCTCTCCATTTTACCTTGTCACGAATGTTTTGCTATTCCAATTACTCAGTAACCAACCCTCTGAAGGCTGTAAAATACCAACCACCATTCACCAAGCTCACAAGTGTAAATTAGTACTAACTACTATCAAGCATCAAGCATTCCCATCTGAGCCATTTTGACTCGTAAAAGCTTCTCAATTTCATACAAAAAATTTTCTTGTAGAGAGAATAGCATGAACCCATTATTTGTTAATTGATGATTGACCGTCAATCTTTACAACCCATCAAAACTATTGATTCAATGAGAAAATTCAAGGTCGCCCATTGCATAATATACACAAAACGACCGCCGCATACAACAAAACATCTGTAATATGATATATGATATTGCATGGCATAGTTAATTCACAAATTAAACAATTGATATACGCTACGAACTGATAGTTTTTTGTTTGCTATACCGCCATCGCAGTGACTAACTTCGGAGAAGAGTTTCTAGAAGGGTTGGAAGGGATGAAGTGAGGGAAGAAGAGAGTTTGAGTGATCCAAGTGGACCATTTGAAAGCTTTCTTGAGATCTTCCTTAGACCAATCTCATTCTCTTTTCTACTTGTCCATCAAATCACAGATTCCTTTGACCACAACTCAATCGTTAATTCTTGAGCGGATTTCTTTATATCTAGGCCATCACAGAATTACAATATGCATTGTTAAGATCAAGGTTTGGTGCTTAATTAGGCGAACCATAGGGGCCTAACTTGACCTTTTAGCTGCTTTTTTCATTAATTTAAGATGATGGGTTATGTCTCAAAATTTCAATTTTTGTCCAATCTGCTATATCTAATATTATTAACCAAGCATTACTAAAGTAATTTTTCTTCTTCTCAGGTAAACGAAGTTGCCACCAAATGAAACCGCGCCTAAACACTTGAACGATTGAACAAGATGAATTACGTTTAGCAGACCAAAATCACATCTGGGCCGGCTTTAAAATAAATAATCTACCGCCAAATCTTTATTTAATTGCATGCATATATTAAATATATCGGGGCTTACAGAGCTGAGGCAAGCAAAACCAAGAGGATTACTTTGACTAAACATTATCATTTCCAACTGCATTTATTTAGGTCAACCCACATGAATTTGAACAAAAATGGTTTGGTCAAAAAAAAGGTTTGCAGAACTTGCAAGTTGCAATCAGCTCATGTCAGTACTGGTGTTCATGGTATAAGGTCATTGATTTTGGCTTCTCCTTTTTGTACCATGACCTAGACTTCTTGATGGTTAGGTTTGAGAAACAGGGCCGCCCTTTGGTGATGAACCAATCAAGCAAAAAGGTTTATGGTTGGAATTCTTTCGGGGTAGACAAAACATAGCTGCAAGGCCGGCTTTTCAACGAATACATTCGAGTTTCCAACTCTTTAATTATATGTACCTTTGTGGGGTCTCCAATCAATGACAAAATACTCACTACCAACCACCCCTAATAATCAAGATTTCAGAATGGCTTCCAGCAAAAGCATCAACGGAATGTTCCTGTTGGATCAAAAACATAAAAATACTTCTTTATTTTTGCATTTTTGGGGTTACTAATTACTATGTCGCTCTATGTGCTGTAATATTGCTCAATATATCTTATTATTTGCAAATCGTATAAGACCAATTAGAAGAAGTTCGGCAAAAGGCTTCATGAGGAGATGGGTGGAGATGATTAAGATTGTATCAATTTTTTAATCAATCATTGTGTCAATCAAAAGGAGGATATATCATACTATTGGCCTCCATGAAATTATAAATAGCCCAAAGTCTTCTGACGAGACTGATGAAGCAGAGTCACTGGAAAGGATTTATGCATGGACAAGGAGCCTGGAGCCAATTTGGTCTAAAGTCAAGAGGTTATAAAATAAAAATCTCAAAAACTTTTTGCTCAATATATTGGCCAAGCCTCAGTTTTATACGGTGTAAATCATATTTGATTTTTTCATTCGTAAAATTCCAATGTCAGAAACTACAGTTACTAACCATGAGGCCAAAATTATACCTCAAATTGGCAGGATGAAGAACAACAAATCATTCCAGGTCATCAAATCGACTACATAGCTATTCCGAGATTTCAATTATTATCTTCCTGCTGCCTTCTTTGTTCTCATAAACCTTTTTGAAATCTTCTTAATTTCGATTCGGAAAATCTTGTTCTTGTAATTATCTCGTTCTTGCTAATTCTGATCGTCTCTTTTGGTTTTTCAACTGGCACCTCCCCACACATTTCTGAACTGGTTTAAGAATCGCCTGCATAGATCGTGAATCCAAGCCACTTCAATTAAATTGGCTATTTGGTATTCTAGGTGAGTCAAACTCCCTTTGCTTACGCTATTTTATTGTATCACGAGTTTCAAAAGCCTATATAATTTCTATGAAATACAAAAAGTAGCTCAAAAGAGTTGCATCCAACAGAATATTAAAATGCTATGTGTTCAAACAACATGCAATTGACACTTAGCTAGTCGGATACCAACACATAAGCTACATGAAATGATAAAGAAAATTAATACATTTACTGATTGACCTACCGCACTCTTAACTACATGTAAATATATCTACAACGACATTGCTGTACACATCGTGTGTTTTCCACTGGTTGGGTTGGGAGCTACCAATGAGAAGAAGTTAATTGAAATATGAAAAAGAAGTCGCAACCAACTGCATAAAGAGCCACCGGCCAAAAGGGCACAAATGAAAAGGAACCGAGGAAGATGTCGATGGCTGACATGAAAAGCTTGGTGCTGAACTTTTGATTAGGTAAGAGGGGGGGGAGCAAGAGGAACAAGTGAAAGGAGTTGGGTAACTCCTATTAATGTCGTTGAAAGCAATTAAAAAAATGAACTACTCAATGCCAGCTTAGATGTATGTATGGTTTACGTTCTGCCCTGTTTCATTTACGATACAATTGCCCCAACACCTTGACCTTGCCTTAAAAAGGAAAAAACAGTATAAATAAACTCCTTCCAAGAGTTCGGGTATATGTCATCAAAACCGATTCCGAGTAGTGTCATAAACATCAGTAACAGGTAAACAACAACAAATCAAGTTAGAATGGATCCAATTTATCACCAGGTCGCCAACTCGGGACACAACTGATATTTTAGGGGCAGCAAGAACACCGTCCGGTGTTCTTATGGTCACTTGAATAACAACATTTCCCTCAGATCACAATTAGGCCTGAATCTTAAACAATACGAGGTATGTAATTGAGCAACCACACGTTTTTAATACACCACTTAAGCATTTAAATAATATTAAAAGTAAAACACAAATGATTCGTCCTATTTACAGCATCTGTTTGCTGCCCTCAGTTGATTTAGGAGTTCGTAAAAAGAAAAATCTTTAAAGATAGTTCTTGAAAAAAAAACAGCAGCTACCATTTGGACAATTTGCCAAAACTTCACTAGGATAGGCCTCACGTCCGTCGTATCCGTTGGGAGGTATGAAGCTTCACTCTAATCCCCATCAAAGTGCAAATAAATGTTCTTGGCAACTAGTCTTGTCATTTGAATGGATGTGAATTCTGCGTTATCCGCCAGGGTTTTCAGCGGCAACTGATGGTGATAACATATGTCAGATTGCGACCATAGAGCATGACAAAAGCCAAAATGAGGTTTTAATGCCCCTCTCTTTTACTTATATACTGGATCCTCCAATCAGATCTTCAAGCTCATCCATAATAGCTGAATAACAGAATCTGAATTGATCCTGAATATCAATTAAACAAGGAGTGCATCATAAAATGGATTATCATGGATTATGCAAAAAATACAAAGGGTTTAGCTATAAAAGCCTTCCTTGGGTAACTCCTAACACAGGGAATCTCTTTTGTATAGTACATATGCTGTAAGAAAAATAGAAAATTTAAGTGGAACAGAAGGAAGAAAGAAGCATACTGATGTCTGAACCATTCCAATTCGCTGAGATCGGAAGGTAGAAATGGTCTCCACAAGGTCTAATGCAGACAGATCACCAATAAGGATCCTCTGAATCGTATGAAAAATAGTACAGAATGCACCAGTTCTGCCAATACCTGCACTGAGATAGAGAAGAAACTAATTGAAGTATCAATCATTGCATTCAAATTCGTTTATAAAATCATTGAAATCTCTAGAGAAACCAAAAACAATTGAGTAATAAATGGGAGGGGAGTAGTAGCTATGCCCAAATCTATGTCCATCTGCCACCTCCAGCTTAAGCATATTTTTCTACGAATGACAAAGGAACACAGCTCCAAAAAAAGCACTGTTCCATCCATTAGACCAATAGATCATGACACCAAAAAGATAGCTAGACACAGTCTTTGCCATATGAATCTAAAACTGAAATTATTAAGTTCTGTCTACGCCATATAAACTTAAAACTTCTTTTTCTTCTGCCTAATACCCAAAAAGGTAACGGAGACATGGATCTGGCAAAGTTAAGATGGCCAAATGCCCTTGCCAACACCATCCTCCTCCTTTGTCCGGCTTTGGACCGGCAATGCACAAGCATTGGTAGAGTTCATATAAAATTAAAACCGCAGATATTAATTCTATCCCTGAAATAGCAAAGATAACAAACCTGCAATGCACCACTATAGGACCCACGTCAGGAGGAATGTGATACATCCTTTTCATGATTTGCCGTATAGCAAGAGTGCTTTGTGGAACCCCATGATCAGGCCAGTCGGGATACTGGATATGCAGAACAGGAGAAGGGGGCTCCTCCGTCTACAACTCAGTGCAAAACATTTTATGTAAGCAACCAGCAATATACATCAAAAACTTTCACTAATTACCACACATAAATTTAGAAGATCAAACAACATAGAGACTTGTGAATAAAGCAACCAAACAGTGAATAAAATCATTCATTCAAGCACACCCCAGATATTATCATCAATCAGCATATACACCATTCATCGAAGAAACATATGAAGACACGCCGCCACTACCCAAGCTTCACTGTGATCATCTATCTACTTTCTCTTGCCGAGGAAGTTTAACATTCAAAATATCAAACTTATGTTTCACCTCCCAACAAGTGCCAGAATCTTCTGCCCCAGAAATTTTAATTCTGTGAGAGAATGATGACAGAAACACACTAAAAAAATCATCAAACCTCTCTGTATTCCACCTGCAAGTAGCGTAACACTAGTGATGTACCAGTTTCTAAAGAATGCTTGTTGGTAATGTATATTTTCCCACATTGACTTTTTCCTTCATCTGCTGGAAAATAACAATCACATTTCACTATCTGCATAAAAGATATATAAATTGATCATTAATACTTTCACTCAAGATGACTCCTAAAAAATATCTATCTCAAACAGCCCGAAGCAAAAGCGGAGAAAAAATTGGCAAGTACTGAATAGGACACACAATTGAGATCAATACTTGGAAATCTCATTATACATCTCATTTTTCAAATAATGTAAGTGAATGAAGAGATCAGAGCTCTGGAAGGAGGTACGTAGAACAGTTCCTAAGGCATCACCATCAGTTTTCAAAAGTAACAATGGTCCATCACTTTTTACAAGTAACCATGGTTCGCAAGCAGTTAAAATTTGGTCATAAGGCTTTATTTCATTAAAGGGCTTGACCCCTTCAGAACACTAGACATTAATAACTTGACACCATCACTTTTGCTAACTAAAAAGGGTAATTCGTAATATAACCTTCATGCCACTACCATATGGTACTCTAATCCTACAAAATCTTTATATTATAATGTAAAAGTTAAAAGAATGCCTGCATCTTAAAATACAACTTTGAATTATAAACAATATTAAGAAATCAAATTCAAGTACCCTTCCATGGTCCACAAGCCGCGTAAGCATAACAATCAAAGGGCAGTGATACTGAAACACCATCTCCCAAAAATCTTGAAATGTGTGAGGCAGGGGGCCTTGTGTCGCTATAAATTGAGAAAGCCTTTTATCTGAACTAGCCTACAAACAATACATCATTGCAAATGGATTTAGATGCACATTCATTAAATGGAAACAAAAGTTACTAATATGCGAACATATGATGTAACAAATGCCTGCGATATGCACTCACATAATGATGCAAAAGTAAGCAATCGCAAGTACCTTAACGAAACTAGCATTAATAAATCCACTACCCAGTGATTCACAATCCTTTGTTGAGTTGAGAACAACCCTTGTATCATCAACTAGTTGATAGCCACAAAAGAAAATTTAAGTCAAATCCAAACATTAAATGAACTCAAGAAAAATAAAAGTCAATGTCTAGCCAAAGGCATAGCCAATGTTACTTCGCCAAATTGTTTATAAAAATTATATGGAATGGAGAGGAATACATGGTAAGACATCGCTGTAACGATTTTTATCCAAATTGGTCTGTGAAATAGCCACTTTACAGCCCCTTATCATGTCATTCCTTCTTATCCTTTTAGCCTGCAAATCAAGTAAAAAATGTTATCTTTAATCGCTATACAAAACCAGAAAAGATCACAAAAAGAGGCCGCTAAAAGAGGACAAACACACAAAAATCCCACACTTCCACCAACGCATTCTCAGACCACTTAAAAACAAGAAACTCACATTCAAAATCTTTTTAGCCACGCCCCTTGTGCCCCCAGACGCCCAGTTATAATGCATCATTTGACAGACATACAAGGTATTAGGGAATAGCAGGACACAAAACATCCATCAACCCAAATCACATGCTTTTACAAAAGAATAAATAAAATACCATTAAACCACGAGAATTACCTACTTAATCGCAACTTATTCACAAATGTGGATGCTTCGCCTGAGTGGGTTTTCTTCCTAAGTATCATTCATGTTTGTCAAACGGCGCACTATAAATAGGCGTATGCAAGGGAGTGGCAAAAAATATTCCCTCGTATACATTATAAGAGAGAATTTTCATAGCTCAACACATGATCATGATCAGACGCCATATTTCTAAACAAATCCAAACACACTACATCAAATTGATACAGCTTTATTTTGTTTGAAAGACACATCAATCTCGCAACAATATATATAATTAAAAATGCACCGGTTGATTGTTTCATACAGAAACGAAACACACGAACAATTAATAAATTGCGCACCCGTTCCCTAGTCAACCCCATGTTCTTTTCCTTTTTTATAACAATGATGATGTCAACCAATCAAAACTACAAACATGCTACATCAAAAATCGATACAGTACAGACATCACTTGCTCAAGAATCAAATAAAACTAAGAAAGAACGGAACAATCAACAAATCACGCAAATGCAATTCTGGTCAAATATGAACGAGAAAATACACATTTCGCAGAGCCAACACCAGACCAACAAGACGAGGAGAACGAAAGACCAGACTACCAGAGATCGCGACTCGCACCGCGAACAACAACGACAACAACAACAAGTACCTGCAGGGCGTTGAACTCGAACTCCACCGCCTCGGGGTACCGGAGCTTCTCCCGGAGGCGGGCTAGGGCATCGGAGCAGTATCGGAGCTGGGCGGGGGTGAGAGCGAGCTTCGGGGGCGGATCGGAGAGGAGGCCGGGGCTCCATCCCGGCGGCGAGGGGGCAGGAGGTGTGCCCCCAGAGGAGGCCGACGCCGAGGCAGAGGCGGCCATGGGTGACCGTCGGCGAGAGCTTCCTCGGTTCCCCGTGGTTGCCGGCGCTGGGAAATTGAAGTTGAAGACCGGAAAAGGGGGAGGGCTCCGATTGGCCAGTTGTGGGCAAACATGCAACATGGTCCCCCTAATTTGGGATTTTGGGATTCCCCAACAGCTTGTGAATTTACGACTTTACCACACTTTAGCAGCCTGCATGCTGGGGTATTTTCGTATTTACACAACGGGCAATGATGGAGTAGTTAAGAGCTTAACCTGCTTGCTTTATTGTGTAGGTACTAATTTACAACCACCTTGTCAATTAATGCTCAACGCCTCAACTGTTTCTCGTTCTTTTTCTTCTATTGGCATGTCACTCTTACTTTAATGCTAATTTTATCAGATATTTAATAAGAATCCTTGATTAAGAATAGTTGTTGTATATTCATTCGAACACCACAAAAATATATTCCTCTATGGTAAGATATTTATAAATAAATAAATAAATAAACATATATATATATATATATCCCACAAGCTATTTAATTAGAGTTGCTCGTGGAATGATTTGGCTTAATTTTTCAACTTGTTTATTTTTTCAATTTGACTAATACTCATTTGCACCCTATTTCGTTTAGACTCAAATTGAATTCGACCTGTTTTAAGTCATGTTTATTATAATATTCCCTTGCAGTACATTTCTCACTAAACTAAAAGTAAAACATCCCAATTTGGTTACGAGCACATGAAATAAAATCACCGTACTGATGCATCTAAAATCTCCAACTCACTCAATCCTAATTAAAGTATGAATAATCTAATCAAGCTGGCTGTTAGGGTTACGAAGCTAAAATTCATAAAAGCAAGTCATAAAAAAACAATAGTTGTATCAGTTTTCCACATGGGATGAGGTAGATTCGGCAGGACGATGAGGTGTGTTATGATTGTCGTTTAAGATTTTTGTTGCACTCTTCTTTTTGTCATATGAAATATTAAATTACATGAATGCTAAAAGAAAAAATACAGTAACGAGTGAAATTTTTATGCATACAGCTTGCGTATATCAATTTTCAAAAGAAAAATAACTGTACAATACATCACGGTACATTCACAAAATTTACATGAGAATAAATACATATGGGACTGCTTAATTTGCAAGATTCCCACAGCTTACCTACTCTCTCCAGCACTTAACAATGCGGAAAATACGACCAGCTCAAGTCATGAAGAGTATATACTCGTCAATCCCGCTCTGGAATGTCAAAGTTAATGGCCAAAAATGATAAACATGTGATCAGTAGTACTGTACTAGATTCCAAGATTGAATGAAGGATGCCCCAGGGCTGTTAAATCTTCATCTTCTTGCCCACAAGGGTTGGAAACTTCCAAATGCCTATTAGATAGGTTTGACCTTAAAAGCATGGTAGCTTGCGCCTCCACTGCATCAAGATCAAGTCCTTCATAAAAATTGTCATCAAAAAACTCATCTGTGCTACAATTATTTTTCGCCTCTCCATGCTGTGATTCTGTTTCTCTATATAAGTTGGATCCAATTAATATGTCCGTTTGATGATCAAGTGCATTATTAGCAGTGCTCAATGAAAGAAAATCAAGCTTCCTTTTTCTATTATCTGTCATCCTCTTGTCTTTGCTGGGAGGTTCATTGTTTTCGTCTTTCTTGCCAATCCTATTATCATCGGCTTCACAAAATCTTGGGACCTGGCCATTGGACATATCTGCAAAACATGATACACTTGAGGGAGTTGGACGTGAGCGGATGATCTTATCTGAGGAACAGCTTACACAATCAATAGTTTTGGAAGAATGTGAATTACTATTCAGGTTTGTTGAATAGTTTGGAAGACACACTGCTGGAGACTGGCTGAGCAATGAACGCCTGTAGATGACAGCAAATTATGCATAACCGTGCCAGTAAAGACAATATGAGATAAATTAGATGGTTAATTTATAGCACATCACTGCAGTAGCAAGTGTCAAACCAAGCTTCCAACTCCACACGAACAAAGACAAAGTATTAAAAATTATAATTCATGTAAAACTCTCCCAGTCGATTCAAAAGTTTAATCATAATATGATGAACTTTAAAAGTAAGAGGAAACCTGAACTATCACAGGAACTATAAAGTAGGCAACGGATAAATTTTGGAATATTTTTTCCCACTAATCCCATTATGATATGAGTGCTACACCTTGAGAATTGGAGCTTGCAGATATGAATATGAGAGATATAAAAATTAGAACCAAAACAAACAACTTCTCAAGCAGAAAAGATACGACAAATGTACCATAAATCCATTTAACGGGGATTTGAAGGATACCCTCTTGAAAGAAATATAAAGTCTGACAAACAAGGATGATGCTTTTGTAAAGGCAGGCCCAGAACAAAATAACTAGAATCATATATGTTCACCCAGATACATAAATAGCCTCCCACCATCCCACACATATTAACTCAGTTGCAATCGAACACTTACATCACATCCATCTGATAAGCGACAAAATTTGAAATGACACCACTTTATTTATAACTAAGACTTGTTTCTTTATCAGTTTGTTAATAAAAAGGCACAGCATACTACTGTTTTGACATAAATTAAAAGCATAATATCTCGACATATGGAAATATTCTTCATCCAAAACTCTGCAATACAAATCTAGGTAAAAAGGAAAAACCAAAAGCAAATTAAGCAATCCAATGCTGACCTGTAAAAGGCCATCATATCAGAATCTTTCGGTTCTGAATGACTACAATTGGCTGTAGGGTCAGTTGTATCATCGATAAAACTAGCCTCAAATTGATCACTATCCATGTCATCTTTCTCATCAGCTGAGACTGCTGTATCTGATGACACCCTGGAAAGATAAATAAAAAATATTAATGCACATTTGCCAGTTCATTTTGTAAAGCAGGACTTTAAAAAAGAAAACAAATTTCACACACATGTACATGTTCAAGAGAAGAACACTTACTCAGCTTCTTCTTGAAAAAATTCTTTGATTCCATTCTTGTATAGTCGATTTTCTAAATGCATGCAATGAACATAAGAAATGGTTAACACAAAATCTGAGGGAAAACAGAATATAAATATTTCATCTATCTCCAGATTTTCAGATAGTGCTACCTCCAATGTGTTTTTTGTAATTATGACTAGTTCTGGTCACTGATCTGCGGCAGTTTTCGGTGGCTTCCTTGATGTCCTTGTACAATGGTTTTTGAGGCAGTTCGCTCACACCATTTTCCCGCTTACACAACCTTTTAAACTTGACAACATGCTGAACAGAATTTTCTGCTTCCCCAGAGCTCAATCGCCAATCTTCAGTTGAGCTAAGATTTGTGGGATCAACAAATGGAACACATATTTCAATTGGAGGAGAGGATTGACAACTGTAAATAACACTAGCTGCATTCTTGTTGCTCGTTTCAAACTCGCCGCAATTGTCCATAATGAACTTTTCGGAACAGCAACTACAGCTTTTTTTAGTGCAACTAGGTAGTTGATCAAGCAGGTTACTTTCGTTTATATTTAATAAACTGGGAGAAGTGCAGCGATTCTGAATGATAGGTGATTCTGGTACCACACCTTTCACAATGTAATTTGTAAGGCGAGGATTCAATTCAGATCCATGCCTCAATTCATTGTCCTCGGAGTCCCCAGAAGCAGGAAGTGCACTTCTATCACCTCTTAAACTTGAATTTTTTGTTTCAAAAACTGGACTTTCTATTAACATTTCCTCTACTGCATAAACTGCCTCAGGTTGATAGTTTTTTGATGTAAGCAAGCTAGAAGTTGGCATACTCTCATTTTGAACAACATTGAAATTCGTAACTGCTCCCAAGAAAGGAAGGGATGGGACAGGTAAAACCAAGACCCTCCCAAGAAGATCAACAGACACAAGATCCGCATTAAAAAGAAAATGATGTGGATCCTTCATATCATTTGGCATATTGTTGTCATCTTTGTCATCCAAAATAATCACAGATGACTCCGGCACATCAGTTGTTAGACATGGTGGAGCACCATGAAACGTATCTGAGTCTTCACCTGAAATGCATTTGAGCTCTATCAGTAGCAAAATGGTTAATAAGAGACTAGACAAGAAGAAAATGTAAAAGAAGTCATCTGAGAAAGAAAAATGTAACAGAAGCAATGAATACATAATTCTAGTATTTATCAGTTCCAATCCTTTATGATAGTAGAATCTAGCTCAAAAAAGAACAGATATAAACTCCCATAGGATCATTGGCTATGCAAACACTTAAATCAGGCCAATGGAACTCTTAATATACCATGCTTTTTGCAGTCATCTCTAGCAGTAGTTTTGCACTCCAAAAACTGATCTGCAGATGACTTAACCTGAAGGAACCAACAATGTTCCTGAAAAAAATGTCACTATCATAACAGTAATGTCACCTTCTCATATAATAAATTGAATATACAGATTGCTACTAACCTCGTCTGGAAGAACTTCATCAGCTTTAAATATGGACAAACCCTGAAGTACTCCCATTGTATCAATTAACATCTCTGTGGTTCTATTTGAATGCTTCACTTTATGAACACTGGAAGGGATAGCTTGGAAGCATGGAAAGGCAATAAGAGATGGCTTCCACATGTTTCCTTCACGGAAAGGTCCAAAATACTTGGAGATGAGCTTCTCCTCATCACATGAAATTTTGTTGCTGAATGTCTCAGTGTTATCTTTCAGTTTCTTTCCACGTGGAACAAATTGTTCTATAGACATCTCAACAAACTGAACTTCTGGTTTACATATGTGTGGGACCTACAATTAATTAAGTCACAAAAAATAATGATGGTTAATAGGAAACATGATCTAAAACTTATGTGCAAGCCTCTTAACAAAACAAATGAATAAAAAGGTACAAAGTCTGACAAGGAGTTGTGCAAAACACTATACAAAAAATGAACCGATTCAGCTACAGATACAAAGCTTGTCTCAAAAAGAAAATATCTATCCTTTCACATCTAACTATGCAATGTGCCACCAGTCTTTGCGCCATTAAAAAACATCTAATTTATGGTGGAGCTACAATAAATAATGTTAATCACTAACACGCATCGGTAGTAGACTCTAACTAATTTATGGTGGAGCTACAATAAATAATGTTAATCACTAACAAGCATCCTTTCACATCTAACTAAATACAGACGTATTAACGACTCTAAGTAGAAAAATCTAACACGCATCGGTAGTAGACAATTAAAGACCTAAAGCAACCAACAGAAACATATAATTTGAAGGAGGTACCATCCTAGGACTTGAATGAAATTCAAAGCTATGGACTCCCCCATTATGCATATGTTTCCTCACAGCCTTGCTATTAGCTTGCTTCCTATGATATCCTTTTAGCTCAGTCCCTTCACAGGCTAAAACGAGTATTAATCTGTCAAGAAAATACATTTCCGAGGATCCTCTACAAACAAATAGAAAATAAATCAATTAAGGCTCTAAATAAAGGATATCAACTCTCCCATCATGCTTCCGTCCAGTTCTTCCCATTCTTTGAATCATTCTAAGAGGAGAGATATTTGCATCAAAGCAGATAACTAGGTCAACTTCCATTATATCAAGGCCTTCTTCGGCTATTGACGTTGCTACAAGAACATTATATCCACCAGAACGAAATTTCTGTAGCAGAAGAGGATGATTAGAAATTGTGAATTAATCTAATAGAGTACTAGCAGTGGCAGTAACATAGTTCACACCCGAAGAACCTCTTGTTGCATTTTTTGGCTTTGTCCCTTGGATGTCCTCCCTGTTACGCGTTAAGATAAGAGGAAAGATTACCATTAATAAACATAAGACAAAGCTTTAGATTAAGAAACAAAACTCACCTGAGCTTTGACCAATAAATTGAGTCGCTCTCACTAAATCACCAATACTTGCTAAAGTATCCAATATGTCCCTGAAATACTAATAACAAATTGTTAGACAAGTTAACAGACAACTTATGTGGTGCCAGGGAGAGAGGGTTTAGAAGGGAAGTTAAATAAATTACAAAATAAGAAGTAATTATCAAAGCAATAATTCATTTTTGTACACCAATAATATCGAGGCCAATCCTATGGACAGCATAAAATACTCATGAGCTAGCAATATGAAATAGAAAATCAACATCACTCATCAATTGTAGGATTTACAAGTCAAAAACCTACTTAACTATATATCAAAATAAAGTCCACACTAACATCTACCCCTTCAAACTCATGCTCTATCTGTCGATGAGGGGCAGATTCTAGTTGATATTTTGGCTAAGTTTGATTAAATTCCCTTTTTTTATTAAATTCCAATAAATTAACTAATATTAAAAAATGTTTTCTAATACAGAGTAATTCAACATTAATTAAAAGATTCGTAACAAAGCTGTACTGGAAAAGAATTTGGAAGCCTTCAATATAAGTTAAAAGCACATGAAGAAAGAGAAATTTGTACTTGATGCTCTCTCGAAAATTTGAGAAGACAATTACTCTTGATTTCTTGGGATCATTATTCTCTGCAGTGGCATAAAAACACCCATAATGAGACTATAATTTAAATCAACTTTACTTGTCTCCGACTCTCCAATAATGCCTCTCAAATAAAGATGAAATAGTGAAATATCAAATGAAAGTACGGATTTTTAGAGTTCAAATCTAATGCATCACTTTGTAACAAAACAAAATCATGTAGTCCATACAGATCATCAAATTTCCATAAGATTGCCCACAATATACAACAATAACCTCTCCAAAAAAGATAACTAGTGAAAATTAATGAAAGAAAACGAGTTCTTCAAAATCTAACTCATCCAAATGCCATTCACCACTTTGTTCTTAGGCTAACATGAAAAAGACACATTTTTTCAAAGCAGTTTTTAAGAAACTCAGCAGATCAATAATCAATTTTTTTAAAGAAGCAATCATGTCATTAAGGACATAAACTGATAAAGATGATGATTTGACACAGCTCTTCAGGGTATCGACAAATTAAGTACACCACCGGATTAAACTAAGAGATATAGACAGCAATACCCTAAACTTATTGTTTAATAAATTTGGAAAGATTACTAGACAGCAATAGCCCAAACTCATTTTTTAATAAATTTAGAAAGATTACATATCCGACATTTGTGGCAAACAAAAATAGCCAAGATAAGAAACCATAGAAAACTTTTTAGGAAAGAAGAATCGTGATAAAACCTGTACATTGAGCTTAACATTCTCTATCTTTCATCACTCATCATCATCAAAAAAATTATTTTCAACTCAAGGCTCGACAAAGAACTAGTGTCAAAATTTACACAAACGATAGCCATAAAGGCAAGAAATCAATCCACATGGTATTATCCCAACTGAACTTGGGCATAATTCAACTCAAAGAAAAAATGAAGATTTTCACTTACTAAAATGATCAAGCAACACTTCAACCAATTTCAATAATTTTGGCGATAGAGCACCATGAGAGATGCTTTGTTGCATTAACAGTTTAGCCTTCCACAATTTTTCATTCTTGGTAATCAATATTGAAAATGGCCTGCAAATAAAAATATAAAATTGTAAAAAAAAAATTCCATGTGGCAATAATAATTTCTAACTTCCAAGTTCTGATAACAAAGCAAAGAAAATGTACAATGCTATGATAACACTTTTGATTTATCTATCTATCTATCTATCTATCTATCTATATATATATATATATATATATATATATATATATATATATATATATATATATATATATATGATAAGGTGAGAACTTAAGAACTTAGGAACCTGTGTTTAGACCATTGGATATTGATCAACAGTGATCATACATTTGTTTTGGGAATCATCGTCACCATTAATTCCTATCCAGCACACTCTGGTTGGGTTCCTAACTTCTCACCCTATCGTTCCTCTCTCTCTCTCTCTCTCTCTCTCTCTCTCTCTCTCTCTATATATATATATATATATATATATATATGTCATAGGCCAATTCTAGCACCTTTTGCAATGCTCCCACCCAACTACAAAATGATGGTCCTAAGTCATTCCTTCAAAATTGTAAACCGAGTTTAATGTCTATAAACCAACCCCATGTATATAACAATGATTGCCCTAGTTGGTATTTGATGCAGGATTATCTTGTGAGCTTACAGTGTGTTAGTGTGGTTGTGCATATGTACGTGTGTACATTTGATGACCATTCATTCTAGAAATGGGATAAAGGATATCTACATCAGAACATAATATTATAAATTTATAACTATAATTTGTTTAAAAGCATTACCCTTGTTTACACTTTTCTTCAAACATCTCAAAGGCCGGCTTTACACCATGGCTTGAAAGAAGCTTGCGTACATGATAAAGTGTGACAAGTGTTAAAAAACATCCTTCAATTTCACCTTTTCTTGATGGAGGAAAACCTAAAGGAGGCGCTTGACGAAATTGATCCCTCAAAGCAACCAATTCATGGGGGCTTATCTAACAGAAAACAGGATATGCATTGCAAAGTATAAAACTTGGAAGGCAAAAAATTATTGATAGGCTACTTAGCTTATTAACAATTGGTTGTAAACTTAAAAAATATCTTTGAGTTAGGTTATAAGTAAAAAGAAGCAAAAAATTACTGCAGAGAGATCTCTTTTAGGAAAAACACCAAGAGTACTTAATTTAGTTGCAAATGGCCGTATGGCTTCCACCAGCAAGTTATTTATCTCAACTGCATCATTACCCATAGGAACCTGGCATGAAAACAACCAAGTAAGAAAAGATGATACTCAACCAAGTAAAAAGAGTCATAGAGCCAAGGAGAAAAAAGTGATTGACCTTTAATAATTCCAGCTTTCTGTTATGTACATAACGGCCAACGTCATAGTCATCCTCGTTTCGAAACTCAAGTGTGGAAATGTGCAAGTTATCAATAATTTTTTGTATGGTTTCTTGCTTTGCTGAGGGTATGACAAAATCAAACACAGAGGGAATAAAAATCAGATAGTAATAAAAAGGCATCTTTTAGAGAATAGTTCAGCTTATTCTAGGCCTACTTTCAGGTTCAATACTCCCATATGCAGACAACACAGTTGATTATGTAATTTTATATAAACAAAACAATGCCTCGATACTTAAAAATAAAAAAAACCACACCTCCTGGTGTTGCTGACAACCCCAATATTCGAAAATGTACAGGTATGGCCATCAACTAAAAAAAAACTAATAAGAAACAGCATACAACATAAATGCAAGGAAAATTCAAAGAGCGGGGGAAAAAAGGAAATGTGAAAGAATACCTCACGGATTGCTACACAATAGGCATAATTCCCTGTTGCTCGATGAGCCTCATCAATAACCAAGCAAACCAGTTTTCTCACCAAGCATGTGCCTGCACAAATGCATTATATACTAGGCTTGCCATTAAAGCATTTTTAGAGTAAGATTTATTTACATTTTTCAGAAAATAAAAGGTAGCAGAACTGAAACAGAGAGCATTCATTATCTAACATGAATAGAAATTGGGAGAAGAAAAAAAATGAAAAATTGCTGCAACCACTAACCAGATTGAATATCTTTCTCAAGAACTTGAGGTGTAACAAAGAACACTCGCTTGGATTTCCAAAAATGAGCACGTTTACAAGGATTTGTTTGACCTGTCAAATCAATTGTCCATTCCTGCAATCAGTATAATTTTAAAATTTTTCAAAGAGTGCACAAGATAGTCACAACATTGAGATAGTGATAGGAGAATCCTTCAAAAATAAGAATGTCCATTTTCATTGAGAAGGGAACTTGCCTGAGGTATACCAACAGTTTTATGACAGGCTTCAATTTGCTGCAGCACAAGTGGTCGTGAAGGTGCAGCAAAGACAATCTTTCCTGTCGTCCAGATCTCCCCAGTGAACAAAACTAAGCAATGAATAAAAATAAGGTAAAATCAAAAGATTCAGCACAAAGAGCATGCCTTCTGGAAACCATCTGAAATAATTATACATAACCACGGCAGCAATAAGGGTCTTTCCAAGCCCTGTTGGCAGCGCCACCAATGTATTCGAGAAAATAGCTGTTTTTGTGATGTTAAATTGATAATCTCGCAGTGGAACATTGACTGCACACAGGCAAGGTTCAAATTTTCTTAGGCTCTATTTCGTTAACATGAAAGAAATAGAAAACATATAAAGTCTATATATGGTAATTCATGGCAAAAAGTGGTCCCCTTTAGAAATTCCGTCTCCACTAATTTCTTATCAAAATACAAGTAAAAAGGAGTAATTTTTTTGCGAAGAGATTTTAAATATTATATTTATAACTCTTTATGAATTATAACTAAGAAATTTTCATACATTTTACATCTTTTTCATGCCAACCAAACGGATTCTTGAAGAAAAAAAGAAGTTAAGCCTCAAAACTAGTTAAAAGCAAGGGCAATTGCATTAACACCTGGATAAATCCAAGTTTTAGCAGCTTCAATGTCAATTTTCGGGTGGGGACTGTCCTCATCACCAGCACAACCACCCTCCACAAGGTCGATGACGGGACTGCTTCTAACATGGCCGGCATTGAGGCTGGCGTGACGTTCATGGTTTTTCATAAATTTATCAAGAGTTACCTGCCGCAAAGTGGAGCTAGTTTTGGGCTTGGACGAAAAGCCATTGCCTTCCCCAGATGTGCTGGGAACGCAAACACTAGGCCCGGCTATCTGATGGCAGCCCCCGGCCGCCGCACCCTGGCACGCATCGTCGATAAACCTCACAGCCGCATCCCAGTCGAATTCCTGCAAATTTCAACTTCCCCACGTCAAAATCAAACAAAAAGCCAATTAAACCCAACAATCGACACGGGTAACAAACAAAAAAACTAGAAAAGGGAGCACATAATCAAGAATGTCTACAGAACCCTAAAACGATAACAACAAGAACAAACCCAAACAGTTTCGAGAACAACGGCAAGACCCATGAAGAAAAGCTACAATGTCAATAAATGGGATAGGATTGAGGGAGAGGCGACTCACGTCGTCGTCATCGTCGCCCAGTGCGGTTGCAGGGCTCGCCATTGGAAGACGATGAGACGGAGGATTGGAGCGTGGGGAAAGGGTTTTGGGCGGTGTCTTCGTCGGAGCTCCGACGAACTGCAATGGCGCAAAAAATTTGAGAAAAGTTTGGGATTTTTGGAGGGAATCGAGAGTGGGCTTCAATTTATGGGCCGCTTCGACTGCGTCGGTGGGCTTCTTCGGGAAGCCTTACCTCCTCGTTAAATTAGCGGACATAAATAATCGGGGTTTCAACATCAATCTTACTTGTTTATCTAATTTAATAATCCATCGTTAGCGTGATCAATCCAAGCTGGCTTGCAATAAAAATATATTTGATTTGATTTTGCCCGGACTTGTGTTCATTATCATTTTTATAGTTTTTAATAAATATTCGGTTGATATGGACAGTTTGACTAACCATAGTTAGAAGTTAAGCCCGCCCAACTCGAACTTGCTCTTTTATTTAATATCCAATTATTTATCATTTATAAAGATTTTGGATTTGGCTCGGCTTAATTTTCTAATGCACTAAATACCACATTATCATTTTTGCAATTAAATCTTAATTATTGATAGCCTCCGTCAGTCAAGTAAATATTAAATTTACAATTAATGAAACATTATTAAAAAACAGTAGTTTTTCCTTACTGTTATTACTTGATTAATTATATTTTGTATTTATAAATTCGATCATCTTAATGATTTTAGTTAATTATTTACACTACAAATAATAAAAAATTAATTTTAACTCTCAACAACTCCATCAAAATTATTAAGATTATCAATTTTATTATTAAGAAATATCTTTGGCCTTGTCATTCCAATATTATACCCAACATGATTTTTAAACCGGACAATATTAGACAAATTCATTTGTCTAATTTATTAAACACAATTTTTTAACTCAAAACTAAATTAATTATAAATTTGTGTTTATTAAAGAGAGTTCGACATATTGGATGGAAAGTTAAAATTTTTTTTAATGTTTTATCAAAATGTCTTCAAAAAATATATTTTTAAAATAATAAAGAAGGAGACATCGCACAAATTTTATTAATATATTTAGTTTTTTAATATACAACTATTTTATTATCTTCAAAATATATTAATTTTGCAATATTTTTTTTGATTGAATCACACGAGAATACATATTAAACTGTCTTAATGTCAATCAATATTAATAAACTTAAATAAAATTTATTATTATTTATTTATAAATAAAATCCAGGCTGCCAAAATTCTCACCGTCCTGAACTCGGTCAGCTCAAAATTAAAAAAAACTTAAAATTTTGTAAAAAAACAGGGTGAGAATTTTTTTATTTTTTATTTATTTAAAAAAACTAACTATGCTCGACTCTCTATCTTTAAGAGAAAGTGACGAAAAAAAACAATTTTGAAAAATGGGACATTTCCCGGCTGGAATACACCATCATTTTTCCGGTGGGTGTTAGCGTCGCCAACGTCCGGAGGTGTTCCTACCCCAACATCTTATCCTCTTCCGCGTCTTCCCCGACTCCCTCTCTCTTTCTCTCTCTTCGCTGGCCGATTAGCCCGATCGATGGATTCCCGGTGCAGGTGATGCGGTGGGGACGGCTGCTCCATGCCTCCGGTTTCCCGGCGGGCGGCCCAGGCGGAAATCCCCGTCCCAGTCCGGGTAGAACAGTCCAATTTTCGTTGAGAATGGTTACTTCTACAGTCCGATGCCAGGCCTCGTAGGTTTTGCACGGCTTTTTAGTTTTGATTTTTCTTATTCGTATAATTATTATCGTTGTTATCAATTCATCCCTTGTTCGGATGTATGGAGGAGGGGGATTTGTTTCGGAAGTATCCTAAAGCTGAGTTTCATTTGGAATGGATGTTAGTAGTAAGGTTATGGAAAACAAAGGTTTGGATGTTGTCTGGAATTTGTGATTCTACGCGCAGATGGGGCGTTGGATGTGTAGAAGATAAATCGTAAATGTATTGCATGTTTAGCTCTGTAATTGGGACTGGGCCACTGCGCTTGGTTAGAATTTGATCGGGTTATTTGATGTATTTCGGAACATTAATTTTGATTATCTTGTATGCAGGGACGTCTTGCTCTAGCAATGAAAATGTGTGAATATTCATGTCAACCAGTTGTCAGAAAATATAAAAAAAAACATTTTATTGATTCCAGAGGAATGGGCGTGCTTCCAATTTGAAGCACATTGGAGGCCAGCGAGGAGTATTGCTTAGAACGTTCATAACTGTATTGGGTAAATATGATTATTTGTGTGAAACGTTTGGAATTTTGTGGAGGATGAAGTGGATGCGTTGAATTGATATCTGTGGTTGAAATACCACAGCGCTGATTGATTTCAGTATTGCAAATGAAAAAAATCTTAAAATGAGTGGCTGTTGGAGCAATATTTCATGGACGCCTCTGACAAGCGGTTCTCAGAGTTGGTTGACATTGTGAAGTCTTGGATTCCTCGGAGAGCAGAGCCTGCACACATATCAAGGATTTTTTGGATGCCCGATCACAGCTGTAGGGTGTGCTACGAGTGTGATTCCCAATTTACAATCCTCAACCGGAGACATCATTGTCGTCTTTGTGGGCGCTTGTTCTGTGCTAAGTGTACCTCAAATTCAGTTCCTGCTCCATCCGATGAGAGGAAAGGTGTTTCGAAAGAGTGGGAACGGATTAGGGTTTGCAATTACTGTTTCAAACAATGGGAACAAGAGAAGGTGGTGATTGATAATGGGATCTGCATCTCTAGTCCAACTCTTAGTCCCTCACCATCCGCAACAAGTTTGGCAAGCACTAAATCTAGCATCACAGATAACAGTAGCAACGGTACTAGTTGTTCAATGGCATATTCCAGTGGCCCTAATCAGCAAATGCAGTGTGAGCCCTGCCCTAGTCCTGGTCAATCAGCTACAATGGGAAATGACCCTGAGGATCAAGATGACACAACATCTGGAAAGCATGAAAAATCAATAGAATTTGCGCAAGAACGATCATCCGACCAGTTCAGCTTCTGTATAAACAGGCAAGTATATCATATTTTCCAAATTAAAACTCAACTTTATTTGTGAGTTGAGTTACTAAATTGTGTACAGAAGACGTGCTTTAGTTTAGCTCTACTTTTTATTTTTTTGAGCAACTATCGGCTATTGTGTTGCTGATGCCTATATATTTTTGTCTGGCGAAAGATATGTTTTAATTAAGATGAGAAATTATAAAATGTCTGTGCTTGTTTGGTTTTATGTTCTGTACAAATTTATCATGAGAACAGTTGTTGGTAATTACTGTCAACATTTCTTGATTCATCTCCCTGATGACAGAGCATGTTATCTTCACTGAAATTTTAGGATGGTATTTTCTGCTAGTTAATATTTGTCTTTCTCAACATTGCTCTTTTTTTTCATTTTTCAGAGTGAATTTCAAGACTGTTAAATTGAAATTGGGAGTAAGACTTGGATTTTGACTATTAGTATTATTTTTTCTATTCTGACCTCCAGTCCAACAGCATTGTTGACTGAGCTACTTGTCTACATATATTTTACCCAAAACAATCTGATTATGTTCTACATAATAATCTTTCTATTTATGGGATCCAATACATATTCCAAAATATCCTTTATCTTTCACTTCACTAAAGATAATTCAACAAATTTTTATGTTTCATTTTGCAGAAGCGATGATGAAGATGATGACTTTGGTGTCTGCCAATCAGACTTAGAGAGAAGGCATTTTGAGCAACAAATTCAATATTATGACCAAGTCCAGTACAATGATCACGAAAATGATTATGGATCTCATAAAATTGTGCCAGCACAGGATAACCTTGATTCCAAGGACTGTGGCTCTATTATACACGAGGACCTTAATTCCCAAGATTTCACTGTGTTGGAAAAATACGTTGGAGATACTAAAATTCATTATTCTAGAGAGAACATTGATGTTGCCTCCTCTATGTATGGTATAGATAGCTCAAAGTCAGAGCCAATAGATTTTGAGAATAATGGATTGCTTTGGTTGCCTCCTGATCCAGAAGATGAAGAAGATGATAGAGAAATGGTAATTTTTTATGACGAGGATGAAGAAGATGCTCCAGAAGAGTGGAAATCATTAAGATCTTCTGGCAGCTTTGGGAAGGGGGAGTATCGATGCAAGGACCGGTCAATTGAGGAGCATCGTAAGGCCATGAAAAATATTGTTGAAGGGCATTTCAGGGCATTAGTTGCTCAACTTCTGCAGGTGGAGAACTTGCCTGCAGGCGATGATAAAGACAATGATAGTTGGTTGGATATAATCACATTTTTGTCATGGGAAGCTGCGACCCTCCTTAAGCCAGACATGAGCAAGGGAGGTGGAATGGATCCGGGTGGTTATGTGAAGGTTAAGTGCATTGCTTGTGGCCGACGCAGAGATAGGTAAAACTAATGCAATATCTATTATTTTTAGGTTCTTAATGGCAACAATAAATAAGTTCGTGTTATATGTCTGATAAAGAATGTGTGTTATTCTGATGGACTTTTTGGTCTCCGTCACAGTGAAGTTGTAAAAGGAGTAGTTTGCAAGAAGAATGTTGCGCACAGGCGCATGACTGCGAAAATTAAGAACCCTCAATTTCTGATTCTTGGTGGAGCCCTAGAATATCAAAGAGTGTCAAATCTTTTATCAAGTTTTGACACCTTATTGCAACAGGTAAGCTAAGAAGATTTACTTGTGCTACTTAATTTAGTTTTTGACTTGTTCAGACACTTCAAAAATGTCTCAATTTTCATAGGAAATGGACCATTTGAAAATGGCTATTGCAAAGATAGATGCTCATCATCCACATGTTCTTTTGTGTGGAAAAGGCAGTGTCTCGGTATGCCCAGGAGTATCTCCTTGCCAAAAATATCTCTCTCGTGCTTAACATCAATAGGCCACTTTTGGAGCGTATAGCTCGTTGTACTGGAGCACAGATTGTCCCCTCCATTGATCATCTGTCCTCTCAGAAGCTAGGCCACTGTAAAAATTTCATGTAGAGAAGTATGTTGAAGAGCATGGGAGCGCCGGTCAAAATGGGAAAAAGTTGGTGAAGACTTTGATGTTTTTTGAAAGGCTGCCCCAAGCCTTTGGGATGTACCGTAAGTTCAGATATTCTTTGAACTTCATATTTACTTTAGTTTTTTTGCCTTTTGAAAAATATTTATATTCACCATTGCCAGATTTTACTAAAAGCGCCAATGGAGATGAACTAAAAAGGTGAAGCATGTTGTTCAGTACGGAATTTTTGCAGCTTATCACTTGGCTTTCGAGACCTCATTTCTTGTTGATGAAGGGGCCACATTGCCTGAATTGCCTTTACAGTCCCCAATAACCGTTGCGTTACCTGATAAAGCCTCCAACATTGATAGGTCCACATTCTACAATACCTGGATTTACAAGTTTGCCATCTAGCCAGTTAATATCAAGAGCTAGCTCAAGGAGTTCAATTACGCAACCTTCCTAAGCATTCTCCTGATAAAATTGAGGAGATGGTAATATTGAAAAGTTCTAATATACAGAATTTTGATTCGGGTTCTATAATTGATGCAACATCTCCTCACTCCTTCAACTCGAAACAATTTTCTACTGAGAATGGCTACATTAGTTGTATGATGGGTGTGAAAAATACTTCTTCAAGTTCTGTTGAGGACGTAACTAGATTTCAAGGAAAAAACACATCTGAAATGGAGAACCAAAATTACAGGCAATATGTGCATGAGGAAGAATTAGGGATTGATACCACAATGTTAGATGCTAATGAGGTTGCTAACTCCAAGAATCAGTTAGTGACTTCTGATGTAAGTCAAATGCAGCAAGAAGTCAAGGATGTCGTGTCTCAAATGGAAGAGTTCCACCATCTCCTCGGACCATCAAAGTATTTTGGTGTCCTTATCAACTCGATGTGTGTGGAAAGGAACAGTTTGTGAGCAAGCTCATCTATTTCGAATTAAATATTATGGAAGCTTTGACAAGCCTCTGGGGAGATTTTTGCGGGACCATCTATTTGATAAGGTTAAATTTCCTATTCCTCGCTTTATTAAAAATTTGGTAATACAGGTTAACATGATAATTCAAGAGTTTGCTTGGGTATTGTGCACTTCTTTAGAGTCACACCTTGTTACTTGCATCAATATATCTGTTTGTGATTATGCGAATCTAGTAGTCATGAGAAATTGTTGATTTTGTGGGGATTATTTTATATTTGAATACTTTGTCTAGGAAAGGAAATCAGATGAGAAGACTGTATGTAAATTTTATTTCACTAACATTTCTCTATATTATTTTAAATGGCCTCCTAATGTAATTGTTTATCTTAGAAATGCTTCTACCTTCATTTTTGAACAGCTGGACCTTATGTCACTTTTTGTTATCTTTTTCAATCTTATTTCAAAAACTAAAAAAGTTTGTAGGTCAATCTAAGAAACTTGTCGCTAGATATCCTATTTTTCGCTTTTATCCCCAGAATATTATAACGGAAGATTCTAAATATGACATGTGTGCTCATTAAGTGCTGAAATAACTTATTTCAGAGTTTTCGCTGCAATTCCTGCGACAAGCCTACAGAGGCCCATGTTCACTCTTACACACATCGCCAAGGTAGCCTTAAAATATCTGTTAAGAAGCTGCCAGAGCTTCTTCTACCTGGACAACGTGATGGTAAGATCTGGATGTGGCATAGGTGCTTAAAGTGCCCCCGGACTAATGGTTTCCCACCAGCAACCCGAAGAATTGTGATGTCCGATGCTGCATGGGGTTTATCTTTTGGCAAGTTCTTGGAGCTAAGCTTTCTAATCATGCTGCTGCGAGCAGGGTGGCGAGCTGTGGTCATTCCTTACACAGAGACTGCCTGCGTTTTTATGGGTATTCTTCTTATTGAATACTTATCTCAAAAATTTTTCTCCTTTTTTTAAGGATGTCTGAGAACCCTGTTCAAGAATTTGTTCCCTTTTTAATGGGTTGAGCTGTTAGGCAAAGTGGTTAAACCAATTAAGGTTACATGGTATGAGAGCTGGGTTGGGTTTGAATCCTACAGGTGGTTACAATGGGTAGCTTGCCCCATGTTTGTCGACGTGCGAAGCTATTAAAATTTACTTGCACATGAGAGGTTAAAGGAAATATTATTTGGTTTCCTTGCCTAAGAGCTCAAGCTGTTATGAGAGGAAACCAAATAATATTTACTTTAACACTCCCCTTTACATGCAAGCAAAGTTTCCTTGCTTAGCCGTGGGCAAATATAGGGCCAAATTTTCCATTGGGACACTTGCAGGATTTGACCCACGCAACTTGGCTTTAATAGTATGTAAATTAATGGTTTGACCAATTTACCTAAAAGCTCAAGGTATTAGGAAAGGGAACCAAATAATATTTACTTTTACAAACTCATTACCTGGTTTAGCCATCATTTATTTTCCTCAACTTTGTGATTCTTTTTTGTTCAGGTTTGGGAACATGGTAGCTTGCTTCAGATATGCATCTATTGATCTTCACTCTGTTTATCTTCCTCCATCTAAACTTGATTTCAATTACCAACCTCAGGAATGGATTAAGAAAGAAGCAGATGAGGTTTACATTTAGACGCACCAAAAAATTTCTCGTAGAATTTCCATTCCTCAATTTTGATAACTAGCTTAATGAACAAGTGTTTCCTACATGGATGATAGGTTGTTGTGAAGGCTGAGTTTTTCTTCAGTGAAGTACTCAACGCCTTGAGCAAACTTTCAGAAGGAAAAGTAGAAAGCACTGTTGATGCTTTTCACAACATGAATTCAGTACAAGCCCCTGAATCACGACGCCATAGGGTAGATCTACAGAAACTATTTCAGAAAGAAAAGCATGAATTTGAGGTGATGATTTCTTATATTATATAAACAACTTACAAGGGTCTCGTGGGCTTACGGGTTTTTTACTGGTGTTATATATTTGTTATATTAATAAGTAAGACACCTTTTGTTAGTAAATAATAATATGCTTTGGAAAAAAATAATAATATGCTTTGAATTTTGTATCATCATCCTACATATTTAGTTTTGGTTGGATGATAGTGTTTTGATAGTTTTATTCATTTCACTGAAGACATGCTTAATAAGTGATACAATGGCCACAAACACCATGACAAGTATTTTGTCAATTTCGTCTTCTAATTCCCTGTTTTCATTTTTTATAAGCTCTCTCTACATCCTGCAAGATTACTTTAATCATCTTATTTGCTGATTGAGTACTATCTATTTTGAATGTTTTCTACCAGTATCACCATTGTTTTATGTTGTGGATTTTTCATTCTAATATTGAATGAATTTGGATGTGTCAGGCATAGCTACTCCATGAATTATGTCTAAATCAAGGTTGATAATGTCAGCTATTGGTTTTGGCTAGATGGCCTCCAAACCATGATATCTCCAATATCTTACTGGAATTTGGATTTATTTTTTAATAATTGACATATTTCTATATGAGATAATTTTATTTATTATATATTCTATGCTACAATTAAATAAATTACTATTAAGACAATAAATAACATGGTTCTCTATGAAGATGTTTCTACGATGCTCTAAACAATATCTAATAAAATTAAAAATTTCAGGATACTATATTTTCTGAAAATGGTCTACTATATTTTGTTGGTATGAGATCTAGATACGTGATAATTTCTTCATATATTTATGATTTCCACTGATACGGGAGAGGCCAAGATTGGCATATATTGCAAAACTTATTCTAAATTTACACGGAGAGTATGTATTCATGCCTTATTTAATTGTTATGCCCATTTATTAAATTTTGATTGAGATCAACTAGAGTTTATACTTCATTTAACTGGCTTGCTGGTCTCTCTTTCATGGACTGTTAAGTTTCATATGCCATATTTTAAAGTATTTATTTTTTCTGATTTTTATATCTTGGCAAATGCATGCTTGCAGGAATACCTTGAAAAAGTGCTGAACAGAGAACCAAGGAAAGGAGAACCCATTCTTGATATTTTAGAGATAAATAAGCTAAGGAGGCAGTTGATTTTGTTTTCATACATGTGGGACTGTCGCTTAAAATATGCTGCTATTTTGGCCAGTGGTTCACTTGAAGATTTAGGCCATTCTTTCTTGAAACATAAAGAGAAACCCACACCTGTGAAAAAGCTTGCCGAAATGAATACATCGTTGAAGACTAAAAGCTTGACTGGTGGTGAAGCCCTTTTAGAACACAAGAATAGTGATCTCAGAGTTAGGCTATCACCGGTAGGATTTAAAACAGCAGTTGATGAGTTGGATATTAATAATTTGAAAGGAAGTATTGATCAAATTGAGTCTGTTGAAGCTGGTGGCTCTGTTCGTAGGGCCTTTTCAGAGTGGCAGTTTCCAGTAATAGCGAGTTTGTCGGATACGTTAGATGCTGCTTGGACAGGTGAGACGACTCCTACAAGGCCTCCTGAAAATGGCCTTATTGCATTTTCTGGCCCACCAATTACTGAGCCTTCAATCCAGTTAGAGTCTGTCCTACCTCCGGCTGAGGCTGAACATCTTTCTGAGGCAGAAGCTGAGGCTGAGGCAGAAGATGAGGGTGACTGTGTTCATGGTCTTAAAGATTTGAATGGAGGACCTTTTCTGAGTTTTTATTACTCATATGAGAATTCTTTACGATCAAATGCTCAAATGCTTGAGCTCTTGGCAGAATATAATCCTGTTTATGTGTCCTCGTTTCAAGATTTGGCGCGTTATGGAGGAGCCAGGCTGTTTAGTCCCCTGGGTGTTAATGACACAGTGATTCCAATTTATGATGATGAACCAACTAGTATAATTGCATATGTTTTGGCTTCATCTGATTACCACTCTCAAATGTCTGGCGAGAGAGAAAACTGAACTCTTTTGATTCACTCCCTTCTTTACCTTCTGTAATTTCTGGCAGCTTTTATCATGGTCAATCCTTTGACGAGACTTCAAGTGAATCTGTCAAGAGTTTTGGTTCAACTGAAGATAGTCGCATATCCCTGTCCAGCCAAAGCTCTTTGGTTGTGGATCCCCTCTTCGACACGAAAGCATTTCACTCAAGGGTCACCTTTACTGATCCTGGTCCTCTTGGCAAGGTAAAATACAGCGTAACTTGTTACTATGCAAAAAGATTTGAAGCCTTGAGGAAAATTAGCTGCCCGTCTGAAATTGATTTTGTAAGATCTCTTAGCCGATGCAAAAAATGGGGGGCACAGGGAGGGAAGAGCAATGTCTTCTTTGCAAAAACTCTGGATGACAGGTTTATCATAAAACAAGTAACCAAGACAGAGTTGGAGTCATTTATTAAGTTTGCACCAGAATATTTTAAGTATCTTTCTAAGTCAATTGGTACCGGAAGTCCCACTTGTCTTGCCAAAATTTTGGGTATTTATCAGGTAGCTTCCAGAGCTTCAATTTTATCTTCAACTTTGTTGTACTTCTCACTTTGAATAAATAGCATTTGAACTACGCTAGCATTTGATCTACACTAGCATTTAAACTGTGCTATTCATTTTGTTTTTTCTCCAATGCCGTTGACTAGCTCTAAAATGGTATCATGTCAGTTTAATGTGATTTTATGTTGTTAAACAGAACTAATTTTCTTTTATATGATTAAAAAGGTTACATCAAAGCATTTGAAAGGTGGGAAGGAATCGCGGATGGATGTATTGGTTATGGAAAATCTTCTGTTTGGACGGAATGTGACGAGGCTTTATGATCTGAAAGGGTCTTCACGATCGCGCTATAACCCAGACTCCAGTGGATCAAATAAAGTTCTCCTAGATCAAAATTTAATTGAATCAATGCCAACTTCTCCTATTTTTGTGGGCAACAAAGCAAAGAGGTTACTGGAGAGAGCTGTCTGGAATGATACTCCATTTCTTGCGGTAAGCATTGGAAATGCTGGCATCTAGTTACCCAACTTCTCTGCGTTTTAAAATGGTTATTTCTGGAAATTAAATTGTTGTGTTGCGTATCGTCTATGTTAGCTGGCAATTAAAATCATTCATATCAACTGGTGAATTTCTTTGCTTACATACTAGGTCACGAGTGTGAAAAGGAATGTCGGCTAACTGACTAGTGCAAGTGGTGGATCAAGCATGTTGATATGGACAGAGTCCAATTTAACTCCTGTTTTAAGTATTTTAATCAATAAACGGGTTGTAGTCCTAGCCAACTTCGGCTATATACTTGCATTAGCTTGTTTTGATTGATTATTATTCAGTTTTATATCACCTGCTTATGTTAAGTGTCTTGCATGCAAAATGAAGGAGCCCTACCGCATGACAACACGAACTGTAATTTCTACGTTGAGAAAGGACATCCTGACTTGATTGTGGCAGTATTTCCGCTAATCTACTTGCATTTGTGGCTTTTGGCCGAAAAAATGGGTATGCGATTAGTGGTGGGGTTTTATTGAGTATGTAAAACTAACTTTTCAAATTGGTGTTGCTTGTTGCAGTCAATTGATGTGATGGATTATTCATTGCTGGTGGGAGTGGACGAGGAGAAACATGAATTGGTTTTGGGCATCATAGATTTCATGAGGCAGTACACTTGGGACAAGCACCTTGAGACGTGGGTGAAAGCTTCTTCGGGCATATTGGGTGGGACAAAACACTCGTCTCCCACTGTCATATCACCCAAGCAGTATAAAAAACGTTTTAGAAAGGCCATGTCTGCTTATTTTCTCATGGTCCCTGATCAGTGGTCGTCTCCTACAATTATGCCTAGCTGGTCTCAGTCGGATCTCAATGAAGACAATCAAAGTAGTTCTCATGGTCCCGTGCAATTGAAAAATGGGGTGGTTTAATGTTCAAGTATAAATTAGAGCAATTATATTCTTTTTTTCCCTTCTTTTTTGCATGTATTTTCTCTTGTAAATGGCAGGTCGTTCTTGTTCTTATTCATATGTTGAAATTTTGTAGATGAAAGGTGTTTTTGTGCCTTCCATTTCCTATGGGGAGTGAGTGTGAAAACACTGCCACTGGTGACATATATGATATGTGATCATATGTCGGTAAGTTCGTTCATGTGCAGAATTTGCTATTTATTGCAAGATGACTCTTTTCAAATAAATAACAACTTGTCTATTGTCCTTACCATTATATCAAGCATTTTTCAAATGATTTGGGTTTTTTATGTCCATTATGTTCCAAGATTGATCTTAACGTTGATTCTTACAGTAGATTATTTAGTGGCTTTATGAACCGCATTAGTAAATCTGGGAGTGGGTTGAGTGGCTCAGATGCATGGTGTATCACGGATGGATAGGGGTTGTACAGACTGCTACATGCTAGGTATGATCCATAAGCATAATCAAGTATTATTCATCTCTTAGGTAGTTATTTGCTCTTTGGGTTGGAATATGTGGTTTACGTTTAATTAATTCATCTTCGCAATTATTATTGTTGCTGTTACTCTAATGAGTAGAGACTCCCATTTAATGGAAGGGATCCAACTAATTGAAATTATTTCGTGTGATTGATAGTCGTTTTAGCATACCGGTGGTTATGGAGTATTTTCTCTTAGTTGGTTCTAGCACTGGAGGAGACTCACCCTTCTCCATCAGAGCATCCTCCCCATTATGCTCCTTCATTGGGGTATCATTTTCCATGTCCTACGTTGGGGAAAACATCAACAACAAGGGTGTTGTCTAAGGTCATCCCACTATTTGTAAAAAATTGGCCGATTCAATCTATGGATCAGCCGATTCTACCCGATTTGAACCGATTTTGGACCGCCGACAAGCGACGACGGTAGAGCAACTGCCGTCGAGGCCGGGTTCGGCACCCGCAACGGCGGGGTGACCGGGGCGGCAAGGGCAACGATGGGGTGACTACGGGCACCCGGGGGAAGATTGGGTGGGGGCTACGGCTAGGTATGCAGGGGATAGGAGGGGCCCGTGGGAAAGGGGATGGCGGGGTGGGTTGGGCATGACCAGTGCATAGGGGGATTGGGCAAAGGACAGTGGCGAGGGGAGCGGGACAGGCAGGGCCCGGCGATGGCGATTAGTAGAGGTGAAGCATAGGCGGAGCGTAGGGGAAAAAGAAGTAGGTGTAGGGGGAAGGCCAAACTCTTTAGAAAACCAATTTGGACCCTAGATTTAACTACGAGTCATCCACATTGGAGGAAAGGCCACTTTGGTTGGATGCCTGAAGCCGTTCCTAATGTGATCCCCAAAGCTTTACCAAGGTGAACACTAGGTGATTCATATACCTCATCGCAGCCTTTGCTCATCATCTTGATCCTGGTGGGGGAGTTTGGATAGAACCAGATGGTTTCACCATCGTCAACAATTATTTCCAACTTCTCCATGATATCCTCCGTTGCTTCATCTTCTTGGCTCTTGGGAACAGGGAGGTTAATCACATCGGCAGTGCCTTCACATCACTGCCCAGGGTCCTCTCGACACTGTCATTTGGCTTTCTTGATTGTTGTTGAGGAAAGCTCTCCCTTGCTCCATTCCATTTTTGTATATTGCTTCCACCACCAGAGATAGATTCGGGCGGAGTGGACCTTGCGGAGGAGGAAGGTAAATGAGGAGATGAATATACGGATGGAGTTTGGGTTGGGTTTTTGGCAATGGGCTCCGATCAGATGGTGTGTACGATGGTATGTGTGTAACTCGTAGGCTTTCCGTGGTAGGAAAGAGAGAGGTCAAATGGCGGTGCTGTGTTGCAGGGGATAGTGAAAGGGAGAAGCTGGTTTGTGTACCTCTGGGGATGGTGGGAGTTGATGTTGGTGTGGGGAAGAATGCTTCTTTTCTTAATTTGGTGGCTGCCCCGGGGTGCTCTCTGGCTGGGATGGGACTTTCGTTTAATTCATGATACTCATTGGCCCTACGCCTGGGTGTGTACAAAATTATTTCAAAAATTATATTTATATCATTTTTTAAATACAAATAATCAATATTTACATAATTTTAACAAATTAATTGTTATATCTAAATATTAAAATTAATTTAATATCAATAAGGAAAAATTAATAATTAATTTGAATTAACTTTTTAAAAATTAATTTAAATAAAATTACACTCTAAAGTTTTTCTTAATCAAAATAGCAATAAACAAACAAGTAAATAAATGAATAAATGAATAAATGAAAATCTTTAAAAATCTTATAAGATATATGGTATTTGATATACACTTCAATTTGAGTAGTCTAATTATAAATATATTAAAATTTAATAGTATTTCTAAAATCTTTAATTTAGGTGGAATTGTAATCCATTTTTCTAGCAATAAAAGATATTAATAACTATTTCGAGTTAAGTAAATATTAGTTGGCCCATAACAATTATTCTCGTGATGCCAAAATAAGTTATAAGAAAAGGTAAAAAGTAATAAAAATGAACACAAAATAGCACTTATGTAAGGGAGCTAAAGAGGTAAGATGAGATGAACAAAATTGATGTTAATAGATTATTTCAAAATAAAAATCTAGTAAATCAGCATAATCAAGTTTCTTATAAGTTCATTCATTTGAGATCCTTCGACTTAACCTTACATTTCATACGTATTAGGGTCCGGTCAGCTAACCACTTTTGTATAATTTTAGATTGAAGAAATAACTTAAGCCTATTAATTTATACTTGGTTGAATTCCGTGTTAAATAAAGGGCTAGATTATGGACGTTTGTTAGGTTGGTAGTCACATGTCAGAGAAGAATGTGGGTTGGGGCTAGTAATGAACAAAGTGTTGGAATTTTAATAAATAAATTTTCTTAGATGAGTGGATTGTGAGATCCATTAACTTAGTTTTATATTTAATACCTACTGGGTAAGATTATGTATAAGTATGAATAGACTGTAAATTTTTAACTTAGTCATTTTTGTAAAAATAACTTAGGATTATTAATTTGTACTTTGAATTGGGTTGTTTCAATTTCACTAAGCCTAAGACAACTAGCACTACTCCTATGCCATAAAGCAACGCCAATCCAGAGCTAGACAAAAACCCTACACAATCTACATCGAATTGTGAAGGCTTTCTCATACTTCAAACACCTTTGGAATTTAAAAGTTTTTCCGTGCGAAGATCACAATTTAATCTTTTTACAAAAACACTTGAAGTGGCTTCATAGTATAATAGTTGATCTCTAAGCTCCAAGCACACTTTGAATGTCCTTTTTATCTTATTGCACAACTTGATCCAAAAGCGTCAATACCTCATTCACACTCCTCAATCTTCTTTAAACTTTCTCTAAAGGTTCTACTAATAGCCTGCGTTGGCTATCTACCATTGATCTAAAAAAACAAGAGTTCGACTCTAGGGCATTTAATATAGTTCTGTCAACAATTATATTTTATTGCCCACAATCACTTGGGTGCCAAATGCCTTTGCCGATCTGAGAGCTTCCAAATCCCACATCCAAAAGACCATTTGAAGTCCTTCTGATCTGATTGAGTGATTTATCCAAATCAGAACTCCCCCTTATTAGTGATTATCTCTTGGAAACTTTAATTTTTAGTGTTAGTAGCATAGCAATCTTTTGAATATCATTGGATCATTCAATTTTCTAAATGTTTTATGCCTTAATTTGATCAGTAGCCGATCGATATTCTGAAACATCTTCCTAACTCTATTGCTGAGATTTATGTTTTCCAAAATTTGAATCTCTTCTATAAGATCATAAGAGTTTCTTCTTGAGTTTTCTTAAAGTGTTCCTTTATGAAACTCTAGCCTAACACCAATTATCAACCCGAAGTAGAACTTGCTTAGAATTACAATACTTAATTTGAAACTAAAATTTTAGAATTAGAATTTAAATAAAAAATATTAATTACTTTTATCATCAATATCCAATTTATAAATTATTATAATATCATAAGCACGATGCTTATGATTGTGAGTTCAAGCCAAAATTTTTATATAAATATTTATGCTACTCTTCTTTTCCGCCTCACCTCTTTTAATATTCTCTTTATTCACGCCTTCACCTTTGTCGCACTTTACTCATAAAACTTCACTTGTTTTCTTTTTTCTTTTATAAACTACTCATTTGTTATACACAAAGACCATGACCAAATTTAAATATGATTAATGACATTTTTTTTTATAATGAAATTGTTAATCTTAATATCATTTTAAGATTCAATCTGAAAAAAAAAGTTATTAATCATGTTCAATTGGGCCTGGTCGTATTCTATCCGGCCCACATAAAGGCATAAAGGCCCGGGGGAAGGTTTCGTCGTTCGCGGTCGCCGGCGATGGAGGATATCGAGGACGTTGTCGACGGCGGAGCTCCACCGGGCCTCCGCCTACCTCTGGAGGCGGTGATCGTGAAGCCGAGAAGGCCTAGAGCTCGCAAGCTCGAAGAGCCGCTCTCCCCTTCCCTCCAAATTCCGGGCACCCAGGTTTTCTCCCATGCTTTTCTTTTTTTCGGCATTTGGTTATATCTTCCTGTTCTAATTGTTGATCCTTGATTGCAATGTCGCTAGACCATATACTTGAAGACATTCGGCTGCTCCCATAACCAGGCAAGTTGCGATCATTTTTTTTCCGGAAATATTTCATTGGTTTGTTGATGATTGAGCCTTTGCGGGGATTATGATATTTTTTTGCTAGAAGAGTATGTTAAAATCGTAGTTGCGGAGGCTGGGAATTGGCGCCACACAAGATTGGCTTTTTTTTTAGAGGCGCTTGCTAATAATTTTTGAATTGTATGAACAGAGTGATAGTGAGTATATGGCTGGCCAGCTCTCGGCATTTGGTTATGCAATCAGCGAAAACCCGGAGGAGAGTGATCTTTGGCTCATTAACACGTATGGATCAGTTTGACTCATTCTATTGCTGTTAAGGCGTTTTGGTTTTAGTTGTGTACCAGGAGTGCTTTTTTATCTGTCTTGTCTAGTTTTGGTCAGAGTATTCGTTACCTATATAAAGCTTTAAGATACTTTAAGTTGAACTTGAGTGAGGCATTGAAGTCACTGATTGCAGGATGCAAAGTACACTAGAATACTTGCACTAAAATCAACAGTCCTTTTCTTGGTTTTTTACTGACTGCAACACTTTTGTAAGAAAAGTCTACTTTGTTGCTAAGTTTCTTGGATATGCTTGAACTAATTACTGTTAACTGAACTAAGTGCTATGAAAATTATTTTTGGGAGAAAATAGTTTTTGCTTCTTTATGAGCTTTATCTGTGAAACAACTTTATCACCTTAGGTTTATCCTTATGAGGATTGGGTTATTGAATGTGCTTTCTTTTTTTTCCTTATTGACTCTGTTGATGCTTGAGATATTTTACTGTTCTAGATGCACGGTAAAGTCTCCGAGTCAATCGGCGATGGAAACTTTGATTACCAAGTGCAAAAAGCTGGCAAGCCACTGGTAGTTGCTGGGTGTGTTCCTCAAGGAAGTCGAGACCTGAAGGAACTGGAAGGTGTCAGTATTATTGGAGTTCAACAAATAGACCGAGTAGTTGAAGTTGTTGAAGAAACACTAAAAGGTCATGAAGTCCGGCTGTTGATTCGTAAAACTTTGCCCGCACTTGATCTTCCTAAGGTAGAATTGTGTGAGAGGATATTCCATGACAATTGCAAGAAATAATGATATTCTTTAGATTGTGAATAGGAGCTTAAAAAAGTCAAGTGTTTTACAGGTGAGAAAGAACAAATTTATTGAGATTCTTCCAATAAATGTTGGTTGTTTAGGGGCTTGCACTTATTGCAAGACAAAACATGCCCGTGGGCATCTTGGGAGCTACACAGTTGATAGTCTTGTAAGTAGTTTTGTATCATTTTTTTTGTTATTTACCATCTAGTGAGGTAATTGGGTGATTTATGAGTATTAAAATTATCCACAGGTTGAGCGTGTCAAGACTGTTATATCAGAAGGTGTGAAAGAAATATGGCTAAGCAGTGAAGATACTGGTGCATATGGTAAAAATTTATGTATTAGCAGTTATTTTTTGTCTGCTTATAACTAGAATCTTTTCTGATAAGTAGGACAAAGGAATTAAGATTTTTGAGAGGATTTGAACAAACATTGTCTTACTTTTGCAGGCCGTGATATAGGTGTAAATCTTCCGATTCTATTGAATGCAATTGTTGCAGAATTACCCTCTGATAGAAGTACAATGTTAAGAATTGGGATGACTAACCCCCCATATATTCTTGAAAACTTGAAAGACATAGCTGATATCCTGTGCCATCCATGTGTTTATTCATTTCTTCATGTGCCAGTCCAGTCTGGGAGTGATGCCATTTTAAATGTAAGTGAAGTGGCTATAACTTAAATAGTTAACTAAGATACTGTGTCTTCTGTTGATGCCTTAGCTGTGTAATCTTTCCTAATTAGCTTTTAGAGTACTGCTTATGGTGAGACTATTGATGGTCGTTTTACATTGTTTGTTATGTAAATGAGTAAATATTATACAATCTAATTGCTTTAATTGCATGCTCGTGCTTAATGAGAATCAGACAATTTTGATCGGTTGCATCTGTGCCTGCATGAGATTGGTTGATCAGGAAGCTGGCTTGATATTTATTTTTATTTCTTTTTTTCTTTTTGGAGTCAAGCTGTTCTTATGAATATCTAGCTTCTTTATTCATGCCAGCTTAGCTAAATCTATTTTTGGCGCAAATTTGTACCAGAAACATCCAACAAGGTTGTTGTCGTGTTTTCTGTCTTTGTTGTATTATCTGATGTTATCTCAACCATTCCAGGCAATGAACCGCGAGTACACTGTAAGCGAGTTCAGAAAGGTTGTTAATACTTTATATGAACTTGTACCAGGGATGCAAGTGGCAACTGATGTGATTTGTGGATTTCCTGGTAAGGCTTTTGATTTTAGCTAGAACCTTTGGTTGTTAGATTAAATTGGCCCGTTGGCTATGCTGCAAAGAATATCTTAGATGCTGTAACATGGCTTGCATCCCTTGAGCTAGTTACAAGGGAGTGTGGCTATTTCAAATATTATCATTATTAATTTGTTCACTCTCTTCAATACTGGTCATACTTAATTTCCTTTGAAACCGATGAGTTGAACTTCGGGGGAGCAAACATGGGGACACTGTTTTATTATTGCTATGCTCCATTTACTGTACATAAAGCTTAACATGGCTGGAAGATAATTTGCCAGCTGAATTTTTTGGTTTCCGTAGGTGAGACGGATGAGGACTTTTCTCAGACTCTGAATCTTATCAACGACTACAAGTTCTCCCAAGTTCATATTTCACAATTTTATCCTAGGCCAGGTATGTCATGTTCCTGTGAGGGCGTCACAGATGTGGTGCCCTGTGTGTGCGTGTGCGTGTTTGCTTGTTATGTCTTTGCTTATACAGCGACAACATGAGAATTTTCAGTGTTTTATATTTGTTAATTAGACATGTAGACTTGCTTTTAATCTAATTAGTAGATTTATTATGTATTGCATGTATCTTCATGTTTTGGTGATTGAAGTTCTTCTGATATCCAATGAGGATTGGTATACTCATGTACTAATTATAATGAACTGATTCGACTTCTAATTAAAACTAACTTGCTTCTATGGAGGAAGTATGCGAAATTGTTTTAGTATCTAAAGTTATTTTCATTGTTGTATATGTTGGTCCCAAGTGAAACAAAGAAAATTTCTGAGAAGAGCACCTTTGACAGACCTTCAAAAGTTTACATTTCATCCTGCTGGCGTTTAGTTGCTTATATTTTATAATCTTTTAGGAACTCTGGCTGCTAGAATGAAGAAGGTTCCCAGCAAAGACGTGAAAAAGCGGAGTCGCGAGTTGACTTCTGTATTTGAGGGTTTTACACCTTATCACGGGATGGAAGGCAAGATTGAGAGGATATGGATAACTGAAATAGCTGCCGATGGTATTCACTTGGTAAGATTTGCCCGTTTTATATTAATGTGAGCATTAGAATGTGCTGGTTTCTGTTCATGTCAAGCTCTAGGATCGAAGATCGCAACCTGACTTTATGTTTCTTGATAACTTAAGGTCGGCCATACCAAGAGCTATATACAGGTGCTTGTGCTAGGCTCAGAAAGCATGCTAGGAAGGTCCGCCGATGTGAAGATAACATCAGTAGGTAGATGGTCGGTCTTTGGCGAACTAATTGAAAGCTTATTGGACGAGGTTGTGAACCCTTTACCAGTTCGACCTCGGGCTAACTTTGATGTTAAACAATGTGCCTGTGAAGATTCTTCTTGTGGACAGCTTAATTCGACAAAAGGTGATCCATTAGGGCGTTTAGAAACCCATGATTTAATCTCCAAGGATGGGCGTAATCGAATTATTCGATCTTTAGGATCATATTTAAGGTTGAGGAAAGGAAAGTCGTCTGATGAGGTTATGCCAAAAATGGATAACGGCATGACAAGAGAAGAGATTATTTTTGATGGATATACGTTTTTTGATTGGTTGCTTCTAACTGGAATGCTTGTAAGCGTTTTTGCTATTTTGGTTGTTTTATTTGCTATTTAGCCAAATGACATTGATAAGTAATATCTTTGGTTGTGACAATTACTATTCTAATATTTCTATTTAAAAAAATTGGGCCGTTTTATGTTTTAACAAGATGGGAGCCTTTGTAAAGCGTGGGTTATGTTTAATTTTTTACGAGGGAGGTGCAAAGTCATTAAACTACTTCAAGTAATATAATTAACAAAAGTGAAAATTTGACGAGTACAATATGTACACCACTTGTCAAGATTATAAATGCTTATGACCCAATGCAAGTACACTTCTATGCTCTGCATGTATATTCACGATATAAATGGTATTTTACTGTAAATTAGATTTTTAGTATTAGTGACTTCAATTAGCAATTGATTGTAAATGTAATTAACCATGGTTTTCATTCTTCGTTCCCTTTCTTCTCCACGCATCCCTTCTTTTTTCTTACACACACAACGCCCATGCCACTTCTTTATATTGAACAAGAGCTACGTCTGCTTGATGCTAATAAAAAAACTTTTGACAAATTTATGAACGGCAGTGATTTTCATCTCGGTATAACTCTCCATGACCAGTGATAAGGGCCCAAGAACAAACACAACCAGATAAAACATATTTCATTCTATCATATCATCTCTTTGAATTTATATGTTTGTGGATTCTTTCTCTTGTGAAACATAATTATCTATTACTAATATTCAAGTCTAGTTGTACCTATATCACTTGTGCTATCAATTATTTACGTTTTGTAAAATACGTCAATTTAAATGTACGGTCTATGTGCGTGGTAATAGATAAAAAAGGTGCATGCAAACATAGCTTTGCCACAACATCTCGAGTGTACTCAGATCATGGTTGTATGAATCGGAATCGGAATCGGAATCGGAATCGATTTTCCAGGGAGTCGGAATCGGAATTAGAATCGGTCTGAATTAGCCTGAATCGGTCCAAATCAGTCATATACAAAAATTTGCCAACTCATAACCGAAATACCTGAAATACAAAATTATATAATTTCTCAACATAAATACACAAATTCAAGTATTTATACAACAATCATAAAGGTATGCAATATGACAATACAACGGTAGAGTCATACCTGAAAGAACAAATAAGAGCATACCTGAAAGAACATACTCTTTATGTAATTCAAATAAGAGCAAACCTGAAGAGCATACTTTTTATGTAATGAACACAATTTCATATAATTACATACCTAAAACATATCACAATTTCAGAGCATGCTTGTGTTCCAAGAAACTAGCAATCGTCAAAAAATGAGTAGCAAATCGAGTTGGCCCAGGTCTCACCAATTCATGTCCATTTGTGAAATTATTCCTCATAAGAGCCAACAACCATGAATGGTTGTATATAAGTTTGGTGACTTTCTGTGCATTCATAATACATGTTCCAACTTTCTTAATTTTTGCAAAGTCCTTTAGCATCAAGTTTATACAATGGGCAGCACACGGAGTCCAAAATAGATATGGCCTCTTCTGTTCTAGCATCTTCCCTGCAGCTTTGTATGCCGACGCATTATCAGTGATGACCTGCACAATATTTTCCTCCCCAACTTCTTCAACTACTTTGTCCAGTAAACTAAATAAATACGTAGCATCTTTTTTTGTCTGAAGCATCAACTGATCCAAGGAAATACATTCCTCTTGGGCAGTAAACTAGAAAGTTGATCAAAGTTCTACCGGATTGATTGGTCCACCCGTCAGACATAATAGAACAGCCTGTTGTCTTCCAAGATATTTTTATATCCTCTAAACTAGCATTTATGGAAGCCACTTCAGCAGTAAGAAGATTGCCTGACAAAGAATTTCTGCCCGGAGGTTTAATCCCTTGATTACCATATTTACCTGCCACATCAATTATTTTCTGAAAGTAAAGCGAGTCTACAACATGGAAAGGAATGGCACAGTGATAGAAGAATCGAACAATGGCTGTGTGGAAGTGCTCTTTTGCTTTCTTTTCTATTGCCATAGAAAATCTCATTTGACCCGATGTATTCTTCTTTTCACTTTCAAAAATATGTGTCTTCCTCTTCGTAGTTGACTTAGAGCACCCAACACTTTGCTCACGAACTTCCATCTCTCCCATATCTGAGTCATTCAAACCATATGACCCTATTTCTTCTCTAATCCTTTGTTTTTCTTTTTGGCCTTTTCCACACCTTTGAAATAATCTTTCATTTTTTGTGCATCTGCTTCAGGAACTTTCTTACAAGCAGCAACATTTCCTTTGAGTCTAGCAATATGTTACTCGAAGTGATATACCCCTCCACTTATGGTTTTTCTGCAAAAGTTACAGATGACTTGCTTTTTAGATGCATCAAGTGGTGTGCCATATTCCCATCCAAAATCCATCTTCCCTGTGACTGATATCTCGAAATTTTGATAACTTCAAATGACTCTGTAGTTAAATTTGTAGCCAAAGAGAACTCCGGAATCTACAACTACCATCAATCCGACCACTACCAAGCAGATTTTCAATCAAATGGTATCCCATTCAAAAAGACAACAAACTGAACACCAAGGCAAAGACAATTAACTGCAAAAATCGTCAATTACAGTTCCTAAAAACCCTAGCATATCAACAGTAGCACACCAAAAAATTCATCATCAATCGGACCACTACCAATCAAATTTTCAAAACTTCCAAGCTATATTCACACATCACATTTTACACATCATAATTTACACATAGCACATATTCGCACATCACAATTTGCAGCACACACAATTAAGTCAACGAAATCCCAAATCAGTAATAAAAAAATCCCAAATCCGCACAAAATTTTAATTTGGACATCACAATTTGCACATCATATTAATCAATGATCAGATTGTCTAGACTCGTGAACCGAACCGGCATGTTACCAGCCCCGGTTAGGTTGGCTAACCCGAACCTAACTCATACGGATCCAATCTCGGCGTCTTAAGATGTAGATATGACTTGTCATGCATGGATAAATTCATAAAACCCTAACATGATACTACATGGACGACATGCAACCTAAACTTCACACCAACACAATTACAATCAAAATTAGTAAAAATTATAAAATAAAAGGGACAGAATTTCCCCTAAAAATGCAATTAGGGGCCACCCTGTCAAAAACGTATATTCAAACATATATACATATAGCAACGATAGCATTCACACATACTTCTAATCTATTATATTCATCATTCTCTGAACTTTGGGTCCTAACCCATCACACTTTTGCTGCGCTACTCTGATCATTTCACATTCTATCATGTCTCATGCATTTGAACATGTCATTCACAATATAATAACATAATAACACAAAATTAAACATTCAGAAATCTAACATGTGTGTGTACAAGACCTCATTGCTCCTCCGTCCAAGCTGGCTCCTCCAACTCGTGATTATTACCTACATATAGTATAAAAACACGTCAGTAACAAGTGTTACTGGTCCGGAAAATAAAATAACTATAACAAGCTAGCTATGAGAGCAAACTCTCATATGAAAGAAAACATCATACTCCACGTGAACACTCTGAAGGGCACTACTGAGGAGCCACTGGGCTGCAGACCCGGTAGCATCCCGAACTTCCTGCTGCTGGTACTGTGCTACTCTCAGCACTTCTTTTCAGTACTTCTCGTGAAACTTTATCCTAAGCCCTCTCCTTACCTCCATATTTCTCCTGGCCTTGAGCACGAAGGCCGAGTACTCTCAGGCAGTCGCCTTTAGTACCCTTTGAACCACAAGTCCGGACATGCGCTGTACTAAACAGTACCCGTAAACCTCCACGTTCTCCGGGTGTGAGGAACTCAAACGCGGAGTTGTCAGGATCCCTCATGTAACACCCCAAATCCGGTTCACGCTCGTGAACCGAACCGGCATGTTACAGGCCCCGGTTAGGTTGGCTAACCCGAACCTAACTCATACGGATCCAATCTCGGCGTCTTAAGATGTAGATACGACGTGCCATGCATGGATAAATTCATAAAACCCTAACATGACACTACATGGATGACATGCAACCTAAATTTCACACCAAACAATTACAATCAAAATTAGTAAAAATTCTAAAATAAAAGGGACAGAATTTCCCTAAAAATACAATTAGGGGCCACCCTGTCAAAATCGTATATTTCAAACATATATACGTATAGCAACAATAACATTCACACGTACTTCT
>JAURVB010010672.1:0-18048 GCA_033002965.1 Piper betle
TTCTGATCTGGCCTGATCCACCGATCTACCAATCTGTTTTTCCAGCATAACCCTCGTGCAGATATGCACCATGCCCCTTCTGTTTTAGATAACTCCGGATCCAGCATCTCTATCCACAAAGATTTGCAAATCTCCAGCAACCTAGCACCACACCACGTCTAGGTTCACCCCCAACGGCCTTGTGGTTATCTTCAGAAGTTAGTTGCAGACTTGGATCATCTCTTCCACCAAGATACGCCCCCAGCAACATCCATGAAGCTTCATCACAAACCCTTGGCTGCACCGCTGTTCATCCCGTCTCACCCACCGGCTCGACCCTAGCAACGTCCAGACATGGTCCAACCTCCTCAACAATCCACCGAACACATGCTGGCAAAGGTCCACCACCATCACCCTGCACCAGCCCTACCGCTTGTGCATGCCCATGCACTGTTGCGCGCACACCCGCACGTGCCCGCTTGCTCAGCAGCATGCCTGTCGCTCACTCGCGCGCACACCTGCGCGCACGACCACGCGCTCGCTGTACTGTTCCCCAACACAGTACCGCTATTTTGCTTGGTACTGGTGGCTGCTTGGCACGCTGTGCTATACACTCGGCTCAGTAGCCTGCTCGGTCCATGGTTGCACCACAACCTCAATTTGCCGACCCATACAGCGATCAACAGCAACTTGAGGTTTCTCGACCTGGACTCGGCCACATGCTCGATACACCAAATACCGACCCATGTGCCGACACAACTGCTGTAACTCGACGCCATGCTCGGTCACTCGGCAGCCTCGTGCACCTCGGTTCGTAACCTGCAACTAAACACAACGTTCTATTTCCTTTTGTTTAATTATTGATGCTATGGACACAACGCTATATTTCCTTTCTTGATACTTCATTTTAACTTTTCGTCTATGAGTTTCTCACACTCGAAGATGCGCAGGGGTTACAGGTATGGTATTTTGAGACGTATGCCATGACTACAATATACTTGACTTGCCTTCAGAGCTTAGAGGAGCGGTGCATGGCGGTGATTGGAGATGATAGGTTGGGGTGCCTTATCTATAGTAGGAAGCATGCCGGTGTAGCTTCCTCTTGTTTGCTTCGATTCTTCTTGTGGTGATCTATCCCCTTGTTCTATTTTAATATGAGTTGTTAAGTTCGTATGTTGTTTTGGTTAAATAGTTATTTATTTTGCGAACCACTAACTTAGTATTGACAGTTTTAATTTTATGTATATCTAAGTGGTGTGCCTTGTGAGCCGCTCTTGGATATTGGAGGATGCTTGAGACTTCACATACTCACATACTTGATCGCGTTGCTATTTATTTGTTTTGGTTGTGCATATATTTTCTACTTTTATTCTTATATACTTGCCAACCATGTATGGACCTCATGTTTAGGAATTCATCTTTAGCTACTTATACTTTTAAGCTATGTATATTTATTTTTCTTTCATTTATTTTAGCTCTTTTATTTATATGTTTTTGCATATTTGGCGTTGGTTGTCTTCTTTCCCAGATGCCAAGAGGGTTTTAGATCTTAGGGGGTATCTTGTGGGTGATTCCTTCCATGTAATTGAGTTAAGGTGTAGCAAATTTATTATAATAGGACATTTTGGTTCAGTTCAGTTCAGGAATGAATCTAACTTGAAATGTTACAGAATGACATGTACAGTCTTTGTTGATTGGAATTGAGGATTGTTTGTGTGTGCGTGTATATACGTGTAGTGGTCCCCGGTTCCACTGGCAAGTATGTTGTTTTGGTGTTTCAGTCTTTTTTCTATTGTTTTGTGTTTCCATTATCTTTTTGTGGTGTTCTTAGCAGGAGGCTGATAGATGAGTTGTCCGGGCGTGGATAAAAGACTTAGAGAATACATAGAGGCCTGAGTTCCAATTCCCAAGACATTATTTTGGTAATGAGGGTTAGAGATCATATTCATGTTACTTTAGGACTGAATGGAGCTTCATAGTTAATGAGGTCGGGTAGTAGAATGTTTGGGATAAATAATGTAACGTTTATAATAATGTAGATGTAGATGAAGATCCATTCGTAAGTTAAGGTCATGCAAGCAACTCAGTTCTCAATGGTTGTTTGGCTGCTCCGCTTTGCTGCCATTTGTTTGCATCAACGCCTTGGTGAATGCAAACCAGATCAAGATGTCTTCTTCGATTGTGGTTCCCTTGGGCACGTGAGGAAGTATGTCAATAACTCAATCAGCAACCACAAGTCTAGCAAATTTTTATTTGGTAAGTCAGTTTTAGATGTGGAGGTGGAGATCACATGAGGTGGTATTGTTCCTTTGAAATTCAACATAATCAACAAGGAGATGTGGTTGTTTGTCTATTTGTTGGGTCAGAAGTTCAAGCACCTGCTGGGGAATATGTTGGTGCAATAATTGTTGATGCTGATTAAAACCATAGTAGTTGCAGGTATGTTTTTGGTGAGATCTATCAACTTAAGTGCTGTTTGATATAGGTGTATCTATTCCTTGTTTGCACCAATATTGGTTGATAAAGTTGGTTTGGAGTATTGAGCATAGAACATTTATTGTTAGTAACTACTTCTAGAGGTGTTATAACGATCATTAATTTGTATGTTCAAAAAGTTTCTCTTGATCTTGTTTCCACCAAGATGTGGATCAATGTATTATTCGATGGGTTGATTTATCTCGTATAATATCCAGGCAAAATAAAATAATGAGACTTAGAATAAGTGATAGCATGACCTTTTAGATATGAAAGAACCTATCAAACTAGAGAAAGAGGGTCGGATAGCTAAGTAAAGATTGATGTGGGATATTATTATGTGCCTATTTATTTGTGGTTGTGATGACTAAATTTATTGTATTTCTTGTGGCATCCAATTCGATGATGAAAATTGAACACTCGTTAAATGTAAGAAGAGGGAAAATATTATAGAAATGATACGTGATATTGTATTCTTTAAGGGCGATGGTAGGACGTTTCTCCAGGACGGTGGATTCTCATAACTTCTTTTGAGATGATTTTGGTAGTCATTAGTGTCTTTTGTTTGTGACCTAAAGAATGTAGTTTTCGAAGAGATGAATTTCACTATTTGTAAAACTCAGCTTTAGGTTTGGGTTTTACCTGCTTGAAGTTCTGTCAGGTTAGGGCTAGTCTTGTGTCGGTTCAAGCAAGCTCGACCAAGACTAATTTTCAGACCATTACTATGGTGCCCACATGGGCATACATGCATGTTATCGGTGGTTGAGTATGCTCGACATGTAGATAATAGCTTCAGTTAGCCTATAGCAGAGCATGAGTATAAATAAATATATACATATATATATATATAATAATTCAATAAATAAATAAACAAATAGGTAATACTCATTAATCTTGAATATTAATAATAACATAGTCATATAATACAAGAATACATAATTAAATACAAATAAATAATAACGTACACATAACGAACAAATATATATATATATATATATATATATATACACAAATTATATATAAATAAATAAATACAATTTAGTAAATAGAATACGACTAATATTCATAAGTAAATATAATATTACGGTTACAAATAATCATGTAAACATTCATCATATATGATAAACATATAAATCAAAATAAACAAACAATAATGAATAAATAAATAAATATATAAAAATAATCATAATATTCAAACATGCTAAATCATGTGAATATGCATCTAAACTAATATAGAGGTTGTCAAATTACCAAAAATGGTGCAAGAACAAACGAAAACGGTATGAAAATGAGCTAAACCAGACTAAACCAAGCTGACCAGACTAAACTGAGCTATACGAACTCGGGGTGGGTCAACTGGAAAATAGCCTACTAGGTGGACTCGGACATGGCCTGGTGGGCTGGTGAAGAAGATCAAGCAAAGTGGATGCAGATGAACATGCTGGATGGGGGCGGCGGTGCCCATCTCTAGAAAATGGCAACGGCAACACGGGTGGGCTTGCCACCGATCTGGATCAATGGTTCATGTGATGAGGAGCATGATGGTGGTGACGATTGGCGAAGAAAACGGCAAGAAAGAAGGTGAAATTGCCACAGATACGGCGGCGCCACTGGCAAAGATCATGGTAGTGGCAGTGGTCTTGGGTGGCCTCAAAATGTGATCTCGGCAAGATGAAGTTGTGAGGGTGGTTGGCTTCGCTAATGAATACTCGCTGGCACCCGAAAATAGCCCAAAAGGGTGGCGGGACAACTGCAAAAATGTTGTTACCAGCAGCGATTCGAGTGGAGCCGGTGGCAATGGTGGGTACGGACTGATAGCCGAGCACAATATGGACATGGCCGTACCGATCTGGTGGATGGAGGAGGGCTGTGATCTCGCCGGCGGCAAGCCAAAGTGTCGCTGCTCTAATGTGAAAACCATCCAAAATGATGGGAATCTCTAGAAATAAATGGGTGAAGCTATGGCTGAGTGTATGGCTCAGATCTTGCCACATGGCATGATCTGGCATTCGACAATACGTGACCTAGTGGGGCCCACCTATGGGTATATGCAATATACATATGGACGAAAAGCTTGTATCGAGCCGTCCAAAATCAAAGTTAACTCGAGTCCTAAAAGTAACTCTATAGGCAAAAATTGAGGCAAGAAGGCTAAATGTGCCTCGAACCGTGAACTCAATCGAGCTCGGCCCACAGGGGTACAATGGCAAATGAAATACCCAAAAAATCCCAAATGGATGCTAAACATTGCAATGGCATAGATCTAGGCATCAAATCCTCTCTAACTCCTAAAAATCATATCTATACCTCGTGTATACACTGATAACTCATGCTCTATTTTATCATAACTAAAACTATCATATGCATGTCGGGCATACTCAACCTCCAAAACATGCTCATATGGCCATCTGGGCCTCGTACTCATATTCTTAAAATTGTTTTGGCTCAAGCTCACTCGAATCGACTCACAAAGTTGTAGCTGGTTATATAAATCCCTTCACAAGCCTATATATGATTTTATCAGTATTTTCCAGTGAAATGTGAGACAAGGGAAACTGACAACCGTGCTAAGCGTGTAAGAGCGTGTTAGTCAAAGTAGGCTCTAGATTTGCTGAGCGTCTGTCTATTTCTGATGGATCTTAACAACTCCACCTTTGAGTTCCTCGAACATAGAGAAGTGTGGAGGATTACGGATACGGTAATACAACACATGTCTAAACTTGTGGTTTCAATGGGTATTAAAGGTGCATGCTTGAGAGTATTCGGCCTCTGTGCTTGGGGCCAATAGTGATATGGAAGATGTAGAGGGCTGGAGGAAAAGGAAAAGAAATTGATGTTTCCGTGCAAGAGATAGTTTTCAAAGTTGCAGAGGTTTGAGCATGAGTAAGAATGTGTCGTTTTGTGAAATGGACCTTATGAAAGAATTGCTCCTAATTTGTCTTTATAGAATAGTTTTCAAAGAATGACTCCTAATGAGGGACCTTATGAAAGATTTTGTGAAGGAGTATATGAATGTTTTAATTTAACAGAAGGGGCAACTCTCTTATGTCAGTGTGACTATTACTTATTTCTGGACCCATAACACTCACTACTCGCATTTTCCTATTATATAAATGTAGGTTTCATGGTTTTGAGTCGGGTTTGGTGGGAGGACATATAAACGCTACACACACTTGAGCTCAACACATTACTTTATTTCATACATGTATTTATATTTGATGAGTTTTAACGTATATTTAGTGATATCTTCCATTCTCTTGATGCCAAGCAGATTATTTTGATCTATATTATTAATTGAGTCATATAGACTACCAGCTTTAGAGATGACTCAACTCGATCACGACATTTTCAATTGCAACATATGGAGAAACTGGCAGAGTTACATGACAAATGAACATGGACCATTAAGTGTATTAAACAGATCCACTAGGCATAGTCTGAGGTCTACCTTCTCGAACTTAGACCTTCAGACATATCCTTGTTGATGGTGGGTGTGGCTATGCTAGTTAATCCACTTAAGCACTTGGAACACTTGGAGCACAAATGAGAGTTTGAGGTAGATGACTTGGATAGACCACTTGTTGGATATAACAATGGATGAGGATGAGTAGCGAGGTGGATTTACAGTCTCAAGGACACTTCATCACCTCCCCTCTTACACTAGTATATGTCTATCCCAACAATACTGTTGGCCACTCTTCACCAGATTGAGGCTTGAACACACCGACAAAGAGCGAGATCACCTTTGACCATGAATTTAGATGGTTCGCCAGATTTCATTTATCTACTAGGGCCAGATTAGTGATTGTTATTGAGAACCAGTCAGTGCTTATGGGTGCAATCACTCTAGATTTACGAAGACCTATATAGGTTCAGCATTGAATCACTATCATACGTGTCGCTACTATGATGAAGACCCCTCTGGATCAGACAAGCATGGTTGGATAACCTGAGTCGAGTTGATAGCACCTACCTCTGATGAGACAGACACATGGAGGAAGACATGCAGAGACAATAGTGGGTTCACGATGTACTTGATTAAGATCAGATCTTCAGCAGTTGGATCGAAGAATCACCATCTGTGATGGTCAACCATCGCCCGTGATGCACAATCGTCGTCCATGATGCACAACAGCCGTCTGAGTAGCACAACCTCCATTCGAGTAGCACAACTACTGTCCGAGTTACCCAACCACCGACTGTGATGCCCAACCACAAACAGTGATGACTACCATAGACCAAATATGAACTAACGCCGTCCCTGATGCACAACCATTGTTCATGATGCACTACCGCCATCCGAGTGTACAGTTATTGTGAAAGCATAGGCCAAGTAGTTACCTCACCCTACAGAAGGACAACTACTTGAGGATTTTTTAGCCTTGCATAGAGACCGCATGTCACAACATTCAGAGTAGGGTAGGGTCAGAGATTGAGGACAATATATAGCTGCGCTAACATTAGCCCGGCAGAGGAAAGCTAGATGCACTGGAGTAGTTCTGATATGATGACATAGGATCAACTTTACCAACCATCTTGCATACCATCACGTTGACCTGACATCCTTAGTTCAGATGTGTATTGCAAGATAGCATCATTGGACATTGTTAGTTACCACCTAATAGGGATGCCTATGGACAGAGTCAGAGAACATGGCAATATGACCTCCAGATGGGATGGCCATAGTTGTCAGACAGATTGTTCAATCACCATGACAACATACCTATGAGCCATAGGCAGGATATAAAGATCAGATGATTAGCAGATGGTCAAACATGAAGTCGGCCACCAGCCAGCTTGAGGAGTTCAACTCGTATTAGAGCCTTTAGCTTAGTTTAGTGAAGTAGTATCCTTCAGGGAGAGAGTGATTTCCTTGTTCTTTGCCAACACGATAAGGTCCTTACCTTGAGACATAGGATTGAGCCTTTGCCCCGAGTATAGGAGGTACCTTTTTGGTACTATTTAGGGCTTACAGTGCATCTTGCCAATGGTAAACCAGTTTTGAGGTGATGACTTCACCTCTACTTGGGAGCGATGCACACATGGACTTCAGTTAGACAAGACCATGTTGACTAGATAAGGGAACACCAATGTATACTCATCTTCACCAATAGCTTTGCTTGAGTGTCTACCACAATGGTAGTAAGTCATGTGAGTCAAGATTAGTGGTACAAATCGGTATGGGACAGTAGTTCACACACCATTAAAGAGCAGATGGGACACGTGTCAAACCTCACAATGAGTCCCCATTGGCTCGTGTGGAGATAGTGGTTCTCTGGGTCATTTGAACCCCATTTGTTTAGAAGTGCATGACTACTACGGTATCGAGAAACACATGCCTAATGTTGGTTGATTAAACTAGAGTCACTTAGAAGCCGTCTCTTAGAGTCGTCATTGATTGGTTGTTCTATAGGCTGGCCACCTATGGAGGAGTCCAATCATGATGATCTTTGAGACATGTCCCTGGACCTACCCATATTTTTGAACGACCTTGTATTTTATACAGAGTTTCATTACCCCATTCAGATTCAAATGGAGATCCTTAGATCACCACAAGAGAGACCTGGTATCAGACCACATGAGGATGAGACACCTCCTAGTTAGACTCCTACAGCAGTGTAGACCTGATGTAACCATAGGCACCAGATAGAAACAAGCGTTTTCGCACTCACCCTTCCAAATATATCATCCCTACCATTAGTTTTTTACATGGTTGAGATGAGTAAACATTAACTAGTTCACATGCTGCATACCATATGCATATCCTATAGTTCTATGCAGAGTATGTTTTCATATTCCTTGAGACACCCTACACATGTACATGTGTTCTCTCCACCATTCGATGACAGAGAGCCCCATTCAGCAATAGTTAATGGTTGTTCAGATAGCCACTAGAGCCATAGCACACAGTGAAGTCATAGCAGTTGGCCTTTTCCATTATAGAACAAAGTGAGATACTTTACTTGGATCCGAGTTAGATAGGACCTAGTGAGTAGTTCAGTTCCTCTTATAGGAACACCTGAGCGTTTGACATAGAGTGGCGACATTAAACCGTACAGCCCATTAGCCTTATATGGTGTTAGAGTCCACCACATGCTAGCAGGACTCGCAAGACGCCTAGTATAGTCGTAGGACTTCGAGTAGAGTGCCATGAGTGTACACATAGTTGACCTGTCACATTGATGAATTTTAGGGAGATATGGGTAGATGTTAGGCTGCATACCTAACATTGACATAGTTTTTCCTCATGTAGCTCAGACTTGTATCCTGCAGTACTTTAGAGTACCTGCTTGACCACCCATTAGACCCTTAGGGGTGAATCTAGGTTTTTTCCACCGAGGGTCATTGCAATTCAGTCCCCATAGTTTGTAGTTACCATAGGAGCTAGTTCAACGAGATGGTTCGAGCATGCATGGTCAGCCCAACGAGAGGATTCAAACATGAATGGTCAGTTCAGTGAGATGAATTGTGCATGTATGGTTAGTCTAGCTAGATGATTCCAGTAGAAATGGCTTCTGTCAACAAATGACTTGATCACGTGTCGTTCATCTTGCCATATTAGTAAGGAGTAGCATGCTTCGTCAGTGTTCAGAGTCTCAACTTCATAGTGGTCTGTGTTTAGCTAGTTTACGAGGGATAGCTACCAGTTTGCCAGTGAAATGACATCATTAGTTGAGTCCTCTAATCGCAGGTGATGTGAGAAATTCCAAGGACGATATTTTCTAAGGATGAGGTTGTAAAGCAATGCTTCGGGTTAGGGTTTTACCCGCTAGTAGTTTTGCCCAATAAGGGCAAATTTCGTGTTAGTTCGAGCGACTCAAGCGAAACTAGTTTTCATACCTTAAGTATGGGGCCTAGATGAATGTATGTGTATGTTATGGTAGCTGAGTATGCCCGACATACAGATGACAGCTTCAGTTAGGCTACAATAGAGCATGAGTTATCAGTATATACGCGAGGTATATATGATTTTGATGGGTTAGCTAGGTTTTTAGGCCGACATCTAGGCCATTGCAGTGTTTAGTATCCATTTTGGATTTTCAAGGTACATCATTTACATCCAACATAAGGAATTTAGATCACTAGATTGTGGCCCTATGGGCCCAACTAGATTGAGTCATAGGTTTTCACCCAATTGAGTTTAGAGTTTGAGGCCCACTTAGCCTTCTTGGCTCGAGTCCCACCTATAGAGTCACTTTTACAATTCGAGTTTGTTTTGACTTTAGATGGTCTCAATCTGAGCTTTCTATCCTTATATATATACATGGAGAAAAGATGGCTATGTTTGACTTTTATCCCAGCCGTTGGATCACAATCCAATGGCTGGAAATTAAATCCACAACCCCGCCTCCCCCCCCATCTCCCCCACACCCAATTCCCCCCCACCGTTGACGGAGCTGTGCCCCTCGTTGCCCCAACGGCCACCTCATCCCCCTCCCGCAACAGGCCACCTCTCCTCCCACCCCCCCCCCGGCTCGGCCCCCCGCCGCACCCCTCGTTTCTGTCCAGCCGCTACCCACCCCGGTTTGCCATGCCAAATTGGCACCCCCCGTTTTGCAGCGCTCCCTCGGGTCACCCGGGGAAGAGTCGGGAATGGAGGGGAAGAGGCTAGGGATGGTCACTGGAGGTCTTCGTTGGGGTTGGTGGTCAGCAGCGATGCGTTCAAGGTGAGCGGCAATGGGTGGCCGGGAAGAAAAGGGTAGGGAGAGGGGGAAGAAAGGCAGCCAGTGGCGAGTTGGCGAAGGCACTGGACGACGGAGTAGCTGGTTAGCAACGGGCGGCCGGCGGTGTGGTCGATGGTGGTGGGATGGCGCGGCAAAACAAGGGAGAACAAAGTGGTGGTGCGAAGAAGGAAATGTGTAGGGGTAGTTTGGTAAAAAAACTTGACTCGCTGTCGAATTAGAATGAATATTACGAAATATATCCCAAAAAATATAAAAATCACAATAAAATACCATAAAATAAAATAATCAAGTTCTAATGGATTATTTTATTTTATGGTATGTTAATCTATTTTTTTATATTTTTCGAGTTGTATTTCGTAATATTAACACAAGTGTAGAAGGAAATGGGTAGGGGTAGTTTTGTAATAAAAACTTGACTCGGTCCCGACTCGAGTCAATATTACAAAATAGATCCCAAAAAATATTAAAAAATACAGGAAAAAACCATAAAATAAAAAAATCAAATTCTAATGGACTATTTTATTTTAAGGTATTTTATTCTAATTTGTTTCATATTTTTCGAGATGTATTTAGTAATATTGACTCGAGTCAAGACCGAGTCAAGTTGGTATTATAAAATTGCCAAGTGACGATGGTGGTGAAATGGGGGAGAAAAAGGGTTGGTGGAGAAAAATGAAACAATAGTAATTTTGTAATAAAAACTTGACTGTCTTATGTCTCTAATCAATATTAGGTAATATATCTCGGAAAGTATGAAAAAATAAAGTAAAAAACCATAAACTAAAATAATTGATTAGAATTTGATTGTTTATTTTATAGCATTTTCCTGTATTTATTTATATTTTTTGGATCTATTTCTTAATATTGACTCGAGTTGGGACCGGTCAAGTTTTTATTACAAAACTACCCCTGCCCTTTCCTTCCCCACTCGTGTCAATATTACGAAGTACATCTCGAAAAATATGAAAAAATATATTAAAATACTATAAAATAAAACAATCCATTAGAACTCGATTATTTTATTTTATGGTATTTTAATGAATTTTTTATATTTTTCGGGATATATTTCATAATATTGACTCTAGTCGGGAGCGAGTCAAGTTTTTATTACGAAACTACTCCTACTCATTTCCTTCCTGATTCGAGTTAATATTACGAAATACATCTCAAAAAATATGAATAAATAGAGTAAAATACCAGAAAATAAAGTAACCCATTAGAACTCGATTATTTTATTTTGTGGTATTTTACTATATTTTCTTATATTTTTTGGGATCTATTTTGTAATATTGACTCGAGTGGGGAACGAGTAAAATTCTTTATTACGAAACTACAACCTGCCCAGTTCCTTCCTTACTCAGAGTTAATATTACGAAATACATCTCAAATATATGAAAAAAAGAGAGTAAAATATCATAAAATCAAATAACACATTAGAACTCAATAATTTTATTTTTATGGTATTTTATTGTATTTTTTTATAGTTTTTGGGATCGATTTTGTAATATTGACTCGAGTCCGAGAGTGAGACAACTTTTTATTACAAAACTACCCCTCCCATTTCCTTCTCCTCTGCTTTGCTGCGCCTGATAACTCTGTTTTTCCACCCCTGTTTCTGCACGCATCACCCGACCACCACTGACCTGTAACGACCCACCATTTGTCACACAACATTGTGGGCCTAGCTGGCCAGGTGTTACTCACAATTAAGCAAATATATCTAACATTTTTTTAACAAAAACATATATAAAGATCCTACAATCTTAGACCGTTTCCCAGTAGCCACACTTATTACTCAAATTAAAAGAAAGGGAGTCCTCATATTTATTTTGCTCCATGCCTTGGTTGTCAATCACCTAATTTCGTATCTGCACACCTGTGGAGGCAATTCCGCGTTAAGTGATTACAACACTAAGTAGTATAATAGATAAAAGAAATAAAGTACATTCCACTATTTCCTTATGTTTATTTTAATATGCGGTGGAGCGATTCCGCTATACTCCAAAACACTGCGGAGCAGGTATCCGCTGTAATCCGCACACCCCGGCCGTAGCCCTTTTGTGGGGAGGCTACCACTACAGTCTCCAGTGCCAGTGCCTCGCACACCCCAGCCGTTATATTTTTGTGGGGAAGGTATCACTCCACTCAGGTGAATGCTACGCCCCGTTTGTAGGGAAGCTCTCACTACCAATTCTAGTGACAACGCCTCACACACCCCGGCCGTAGCCGTTTATGGAGGAGGCTATCACGACACTCTAGTGCAAGTGCCTTGCACACCTCGGCCGTAGCCTTCTTATGGGAGGCTATCACTGCACTCAAGTGTGATGGAGGAATCGTTGTGCCCTGCTCACCCTGGCCGTAGCCTTTTTATGGGGCAGCTATCACTACTCCAAAACAATGTTAATGCATTCCAAACTTTATGCACATAATACGACCTAGTGTCGGACTGAGTCAATTCTTTGACCCCGGTTGCGCTCGGTGCATTGTGGTCGAATCGGGCTCAGGCCGACCTAGGAAGAATACGATGTTCTACCTATTGTCTGTACCTGACTTGTGATTTCGTCTGACTGTAACCCGTGAACCCTAATGTGAATGAGGGCATAAAATTATACTAATATAAAATTATACATTAGTATAATTTTATCTTGCATGAACCTACATGCAACGTACATGACTAATATACTATCAATTTTAAATGATGTAATTAGTTCATGTTAGTCTTCATATCTTATTAAATCTTCAGCAATTCTACTGATAATTAATTATTAATTATCCCCTTCCAAATCCCCATTATCTAATTGATAATTTAATTATTAACATGTCCTATACTTAATTCTTTTTTATTTACCTTATATTCTAACTCAACCGCATCGAATTCTCCCATATTTACCTGGTTGCCATTCTACTTTAACAATTCATTTAACGACCCCAAAGCTCCCAGCTTTATTGTAGTCAACCCGTGAAAGCCTTTATTTTCACCAAGCATGGCGACCAACCAGTAACGTGGCCGCCTCCATTTGCTGCCATGGCGTCACCAACTTGGCCACCACATGGCAACCCTCAACCAGTCCTTGGCGAACCCATTCCGGCCACCCAATTAGCAACCCTAACCTAACCTTGGTGACTCCATGTCGGTCACATAATCAGCCCATGACCCATGGCGTCTAGCCTAGTCAGCCACATAAACAGCACCCGACCAGACCCATGTCCTGCCCCATTAAGGTGACGACAAGCACCATCCATGGCAACACCGACCTGTTCTCCTTTGTGATAATGTGATTCTCATCTCGTACATATTTCTTTCGCATTGACACATGAAAAACATTGTGTACACCATCAAGGCTTGGTGGTAATGCTAATCTATATGCACAACTTCCGATTCGATCCAGAATTGGAAATGGTCCTTTGAATCTTGGCTTCAACTTCCCTGATGTTCTAAATCTGGTCACTCCCTTCTTAGGTGAGGTCTCAAGGTAGACGAACTCCCAACTTGGAATTCTAAGTCCTTCCTTCGAGTGTCAGCATAACTTTTCTGCCAATCCTGAGCTGCCTTAAGCCGTTGCTGGATGAGTTGCACTTCTTCAGCTGCTTCTCTCACCATCTCTGGCCCGACTATAACCACCTCTGTAGACTCCAACCAGCATGATGGAGATCGACAAGGCCTACCGTATAAAGCTTCAAACGATGCCATTCCTATACTGGCTTGGTAAGAGTTATTATAGGTGAATTCAGCCAAGGCTAGGTGTTTCTCCCAATCTCCTCCCCGGTCGAGGATGCAAGCTCTCAACAAATCAGTTTGGGGTGATATGCTGTACTTAACTTGATTTGGGTCCCCAGAGCTTTTTGGAAAACTTCCCAAAAATGTGACTTGAATAGGGGATCTCTGTCAGAGACTATCTCCTTTAGAATTCCATGCAGCCTGACAATGTTATTTATGTACAGTTCTGCTAAGTATTCTGCCGTCCTTGTTGATTTTTGTAACGACCCGCCATTTGTCACAACATTGTGGGCCTAGCTGGCTTGGTGCTACTCACAGACTTAGACTGTTTCCCAGTAGCCACACTTATTTCTCAAATAAATAAATAAAAGGAGTCCTCATACTTATTTTGCTCCATGCTCTGTTTGTCAATCGCCTAATTTCTTATCTGCACACCTGCGGAGGCAATTCCACGTTAGTGATTACAACACTAAGTAGTATAATAGATAAAACAAATCAAGTACATTAAACTATTTCCTCATACTCCAAAACAATGTGGAGGAGGTATCCACTGTGATCCGAACACCCCGGCCATAGCCCTTTTGTGGGGAGGCTACCACTACCGTCACCAGTGCCAGTGCCTCGCACACCCCGGCCGAAGCCTTTTTATGGGGAAGCGATCACTGCACTCAGATGATTGTTATGCCCCGTTTGTGGGGAAGCTCTCACTGCTAACTCTAGTGCCAGTGCCTCACACACCCCGGCCGTAGCCTTTTTATTGGGAGGCTATCACTACACTCAAGTGCGATGGAGGAATCGCTGTGCCTTGCTCACCCTGGCTGTAGCCTTTTTATGGGGCGGCTATCACTCCACCAAAACAATGTTAATGCATTACAAACTTTACGCACATAATACGACCCGGTGTCAGACTGAGTCAATTCTTTGACCCCTGTTGCACTCGGTGCGTGGTGGTCGAATCTAGGCTCAGGCCAACCTAGGCTACCAAGAAGGAAAATACGATGTTCTACGTATTATACGTACCTGACTTGTGTTTTCGTATGACTGTGACGCGTGAACCCTAATCTGAATGAGGGCATAAAATTATACTAATATAAAATAATACATTAGTATAATTTTTTTTCACGAACCTAAATGCAACGTACTGACTAATATACTATCAATTTTAAATGATGTAATTAGTTCATGTTAGTCTTCATTTCTTAATAAATTTTCAACAATTCTAATGATAATTAATTATTAATTATCCCCATTCAAATCCCCATTATCTAATTGATAATTTAATTATTAACATGTCCCATGCTTAATTCTTTTGTATTTACCTTATATTCTAACTCAGGTCTGGCCAGCAACACCGCCCATGGCAACACCGACCTGTTCTCCCCTCGGATTTCAGACCTGCGTGCCTCCTCGACGGTCTGTTTTGGCCCTCAAGGTGACACCATCCGGCCAGCATCTCCGTCGGGAGCAATTCCCACCTCCAGCACGTCAACCCCGCACCATGGAAGGAAACATGGCGTGGTTGCTGCTGGAAAACAGCAGAACGTCCTCCTGGTTTTCTTCTTCCCTTGTTGATTTCTCATTTAATTCTTATGTTTATCATGTTTATGATTTATGCAACATGTGTATGCATGCAACAAAAAGAAAAAGGAAAGAAAATTTCCAGCGAAGGAGGAAATCCAGCGTCTGTCTAAGGAGGAAAAATGTAGATGACGCCCTCCCCTTTTCCTTTTATAATGAATAAAATGATGGCTAGGGTACGTGGAAGCACCCTTTCACCGTAATTCATGTAACCGGGTAATTGGGTAATCAACATGGTCCACTTAACCATTTTGCTTAACCTGATAAATGGGTACATGGTATGGTTCACTTAAATGGTTGATTGGATAAATAACGTAGTCGGCTCTACCGATTCAACTAGAATTATCCTATTAAAAAAAACCTTTCAACTAACCGGGTAATTCATACTTATCTTTCTAACAAATTTTCTCCCACGTTCAATCCACTGCGTCGAACGTCATTATTATTATTATTATTATTATTATTATTATATATTTTTTTCCGGTTCTTTACAAACTCCCCAACTTAGAATTATTTTGTTCCCTAAATATCATAGCATAAATAGGATATTTATGATTAAGTACATCTCTGATATAAGTTCATGTTACAACAATTACACGGATTTTATGCTACAAACAAGCTAGGATATTTTCTGGCCATTTCTTATTCAGTCTCACATGTATCTTCTTCTGATCCCTAATTTCTCCATAATGACTTTACCAAAGGGATCTCCTTGTTACGCAGTATCTTTGTTTCTCTTGCCAAGATGAGAATCGGTTTTTCCTCGTATGTTAAATTTGATTGTAGCTCTAAATCAGCAAAATTTGTGATAATGTGATTCTCATCTCGTACATATTTCTTTAGCGTTGACACATGAAAAACATTCTGTACACCGTCAAGGCTTGGTGGTAATGCTAATCTATATGCACAACTTCCGATTCGATCTAGAATTGGAAATGGTCCTTTGAATCTTGGCTTCAACTTCCCTGATGTTCTAAATCTGGTCACTCCCTTCTTAGGTGAGGTCTCAAGGTAGACGAACTCCCCAACTTGGAATTCTAAGTCCTTCCTTCGAGTGTCAACATAACTTTTCTGCCGATCCAGAGCTACCTTAAGCCTTTGCTGGATGAGTTGCACTTCTTCAGCTGTTTCTCTCACTATCTCTGGCCCGACTATAACCACCTCTGTAGACTCCAACGAGCATGATGGAGATCGACAAGGCCTACCGTATAAAGTTTCAAATGGTGCCATTCCTATACTGGCTTGGTAAGAGTTATTATAGGTGAATTCAGCCAAGGCTAGGTGTTTCTCCAAATCTCCTCCCCAGTCGAGGATGCAAGCTCTCAACAAATCCTCCAAGGTTTGATTAGTTCTCTCACTCTGACCATCAGTTTGGGGGTGATATGCTATACTTAACTTGATTTGGGTCCCCAGAGCTTTTCGGAAAACTTCCCAAAAATGTGACGTGAATAGGGGATCTCTGTCAGAGACTATCTCCTTTGGAATTCCATGCAGCCTGACAATGTTATTTATGAACAGTTATGCTAAGTATTCCACCATCCTTGTTGATTTTTGTAACGACCCGCCATTTGTCACAACATTGTGGGCCTAGCTGGCCAGGTGTTACTCAAAATTAAGCAAATATGTCTAACATTTTTATTCAACAAAAACATATATAAAGATCCCACAGACTTAGACCATTTCCCAGTAGCTACAAATATTTCTCAAATAAATTAATAAAAGGAGTCCTCATATTTATTTTGCTCCAAGCCCTGGTTGTCAATCACCTAATTTCGTATATGCACACCTGCGGAGGCAATTCCGCATTAGTGATTACAACACTAAGTACTATAATAGATAAAACAAATCAGGTACATTCCACTATTTCCTTATGTTTATTTTAATATGCAGTGGAGCAGTTCGGCTTATACTCCAAAACAATGCGGACGAGGTATCCGCTGTGATCCGAACACCCCGGCCGTAGCCCTTTTGTGGGGAGGCTACCACTACCGTCACCAGTGCCAGTGCCTCGTACACCCCGGCCGTAGCACCTTTTTGCGGAGATGCTATCACTGCACTCAGGTGATTGCTATGTCCCGTTTGTTGGGAAGCTCTTACTACCAATTCTAGTTCCAGTGCCTCGCACACCCCGGCCGTAGCCTTTTTATGGGGAGGCTATCACTGCACTCTAGTGCCAGCGCCTATGCACACCACGGCCGTAGCCTTTTTATGGGGAGGCTATCATTGCGCTCAGGTGATTGCTATCACTACTCCAAAACAATGTTAATGCATTACAAACTTTACGCATAAAATACGACCCAGTGTTGGACTAAGTCAATTCTTTGACCCCGGTTGCACTCGGTGCATGGTGGTCGAATCTGCGGGTCAAGCCGACCTAGGCTGCTAACAAGGAAATACGATGTTCTACCTATTATACGTACCTGACTTGTGATTTCGTCTGACTGTGACCCGTGAACCCTAATGCTGAATGAGGGCATAAAATTATACTAATATAAAATTATACATTAGTATAATTTTATATTAATCTGCCCTCATTCAGATTAGGGTTCACAGATGCAATCGAACGAATCTGTCAGGTACATATAATAGGTAGAACATCATGTCCCTTGTTAA
>JAURVB010010674.1:0-52100 GCA_033002965.1 Piper betle
ATATTATAATATTATATATATATATATATATATATATATATATATTAATGCATCTATTCTAAATAATTTAATATTATTTGAGATTAAAATAGGAGAATCAATTAATTAAAATATAATAAAAATAAATAAAATAAAATAAATTTTAATTAGTATATATCTTTAAAATTAAATCTATCTCTAAGTCATTATGTGACTAAAATTTAAAATAAGATAAAAAGGAGAATTTATCTACACAATTATATTTTATATTTAAACTATATGCAATTATTATCTATCTCATTATTTAATAAGATAAAAAATAAAAAAATTATTTTTAAAATTAGAATATATCTCTAATATATCATGCGCATTGGTGGAAATCAGGCCTAATTTATATAACCAATGATGGGGTTTACTATTTACGATGAACGGAAGTGGAAGAATATATATTATAATTTCTCACAATAATTTTTAGAAGCAGGTAAATGATGAAAACGAACTATGAAGATCATATAAGGTATTGCTTATACGTCAAAAGATGTCCAAGTTTTTCAACATCTTGATCTAGAGGAATTTCTAATAAATGTTTTTTTATTATAACTCTTTTATAAAAGCGGTATTAATCATTGGGCTCCGATCAAATTGGAACTTATAATAATATCGGACTTAGATCATGGTTGATCAATTGACAGACAAGCGGAAAACTCTTGAATAGGGCAGAAATCATCGGCTAGACTACATGAGATATAACAAGAAGATAAATAATGGGAATACATTAAGGCATAGTTGATAACATTCTGATTCATATTATGGGAAGATGGATGACTGCATATTTCGCCCAATAGATTGGGATGGGGTAGGAAAGTTCAGCTCGTCATTACATCATTGACCACCTCCCTTTTTCATATGGTCAGGTATGGCGGTACCCTTGGCAATTGTTTATTCCGGCTCAAATCAACAAAGTTCATCTCCCCTTTCGTATTCATAAATCATAGACATATACATTCACCGCATTAAGTAGGTCCAAACAATACAGACACTTGGTCCTCTGTGCAGCATTTTTCTTTCTGGCCTCCTCTAACTTCACATGCCCCCTCATTAAACTATGTTCAGCACAAGATTGGTAGTTAATCTTGTTCTGGGTGCCAGCAATAATAACATCTCGCTAAGCAATTGAAAAGGTTATCATGACTTCCCATTGATCGTCTTTGCCTTAGGAAGGAGTCCCCCTCCCACGGCCCCATCTACGATAAAGTAAAGTGCATATATGCCCTTTATTTCAACTCAGCAATCCGAGTGTTCAATCGGAGGCTTCTTTTTCAATCTTTTAGGGGCATGCCAATCATTAACACGTGGAGATTAAGAAGGATCAGAGGTGTGAATCCAAAAAAAAGGGCTGTAGATTGGCCCACCTTGGCCCATTTATCACCATCCGCGTGTTTATTTCTGTGTGGATTATCCGGCGCTTAGTAGGTTACAATCTGCTTTCAGCCCATTTAAGAAGGACCCACATTAGCCTTGGGGGCCCGTTGAGCACTTTGGCTGAATAAGAATCAGGCCTGTCACCTTCTTCTTGGCCATACTCCTCTACTGATTTTTATGCAAGTGTCTTCGTCTTGTTGGAAATTTTTAAAAATACTCCTGTAAAATGTCTTGGATTAGTCTTGACCGAAAGATAATGATAGAATGTGGATGTTGCCGGTTAATCACAAGAACAGGTAGATCAGACATGTTCAAGATAAGGAAAGAAAGATCAGACAAGAAAATTCTTGATCAACCTGTATTCCAAGATATTTTCACATGCTAATCCTGCTATGTGCTTTGATTATTGGCTTAGCTTAGCAAATCCTCTGGTATTATTATTTTTATTTATTTATTGCATAAAAGGGATCCAATGGCTCCATTAGGATCAAAGTTTTCAGGAATAGTAGAACAGTAGTCGTCAAATGGTGTCGAATCATTTTCGCTGATTAGTTTGCATGCCAATAGTTTGATGACAACAAAATGATTGATATGTATCGGATACAGAATGTCTTCAAATAGACACATGATCAATTTGCGAACCGATCTAATCCAGAGCATATAAACAGTCCTACGGGCCAATTGGATGAAAGGGAAGCGAAACTAACACTGAACATCATTTTGTTACTATTTAGCAACATTTAAGTACCAATTCCAACCATTCTTGATTCGATAAATCGTACATGAAATCAACTTAGTTGGCGTAGGGAACCAACCAGTTAGAAAAAAGGATGCCAATCAATGTATACGCATAACAACTACTTCTCCAATTACAAGATGTGTGTCTTGAGGTTCTGGCGTGCGAGATGTGCTTTGTCCCCTGTACTCGTTCCCAGTTAGCACACATGATAGACAACATTTCTTTAAACCAAGGAATTCCTATTCCAACCACCCTGCTTCTTGCATGACATTACCAGCCAAATGTATAAAGATTAGAGTGTAGTACAGCAGACTCCACGTTGCCACATATAAACGGGATAATGTGTCTTGCTTAGTTGGATCTAATTTGCTTCATCTGATTCGTATTTGGTTCGATTGCTAGTTACCGATATAATCATAATTGGAGAGATGGGGGATAGCAAATTGGAAGCCCGTTTGGAACATTTATCAGCCGGCCCATTAGTCTGGTCGGCCCAGGTAAGCGGTGGCCGTCTCTCTCTCTTTTTTGAAGTTAAACCCAAGAGTGAGTTTGATCATTGACGAAGTAGCTGCACCGTCATTAGCTAGTGATTATAGATGAAAGACATACCTGTTTTAGACACTCTTTCCTTTTGGTGTTCATTCCGAAGATAAACACAGTGGATAAAGCGAGAAATCCCCGAATTCTTAGAAAAGTTTCAAATGGTTCGTTCTATTTTTTTTCACGGTATGATTCCAAAATTGGTTCATTAAGCATCAAGTACTTATCGCACAAGGAAAACTAACATCTTCACGATTCACAGTTCGAACCTGTAAACGCTTCAAGCTCTCAAGCTCTCCGTCGGTGTCAAGTAGCCTAGTATATCATTAGCTCGCTCATCTTATCAACATATTTTTTCTTATTCTTCTTCTTTCACCTACTACTTGAAAGGTGTTAGGTGCACGAATCTTAAATTAAGAATCATACAATTACAAAATTTTAAAGGGTAGGATGCCTTTTGAATCCATCACGAGCTTCGACTAACAATGTTTCAACGAGTCAATTGAAAGTTTCTTGTAGAAAAAAATAGTTAATGGGAAGCTTCGTATTGTCAGGTTCCTTGCATACAGTAGCAAGCAAGATTTACAGGTATGTCATGCCATGGCAACTTCTAATATTTAGCTTAAATAAACAAGAAACTTTCCTGACAATATATATATATATATATGTGTGTGTGTGTGTGTGTGTAACAACACTCTCGTAGGTAGTATGAAACGCACGAAAATGTTCACACGAACCATCCGGCGTTCCAAACTGCTACCAGACCTGCATTAGTGAGAAGCCTTCATTTGACTCATCACCGATATTGTTAGTATCTCAATTCCAACTTTGTTTCAAAATCTGTGTAGTGACGCAATCCTCCATTGATTCTTGTTGGTGCAAGGTTCTAAGCACAATCCCACACGGCAGTCCCACCCTCTCTGGGTACAATCTGCACAAGCTTTCCCACCCGTTGCTCACACCGAACTCCCATCCAAAACCATCCCCATCCTCCCAAGTTCCAACTTTTCAACAACTAAGATGCGAAACACATGAGAAATTCAATGGCACATTTGGACGAAAAATCAATGGTACATTGGGGTCTGCTACACGTTTGCCAACTACCAGCTATTTCTGTAATTTGGCACTTAAATAGAAGCTTCCAAACCGTGTAAATGACATGTTTTCCATCTCGTTGACCCTGGAACAGCAGCTACTATATGTTGGCACGGAACCGATCAATGCTTCCTCTCATGGTACATATATTTACTATTTCGTGATGTGTAGATGACACCCTCCAAGCGTCACCAACCGTTTCAGAGTAGGTGCAGAGTTTGTCAATCAGTTAATCACAATTCACACCATTAAATCTGTTATTATTTAGAAAAAAAACACAGAGCAATTTGTTTGTGTGTTTGTCTTCTAATCGAGCTTTGTGATCAATTTTCTGATAAAAAGAATCGTATTGAAGCGAGGAAAATTGTACAAAGAAATAGAAGATTTTGCATTGAATCCAACGATTGAAAGCCTACAAGAAATTGTATGGAAGTGAAGAATATATGTCTAGGAGACTCTAGAAGACCTAAACAAGCTCGTCTTGTAAAACCGAGGACAGTTTCTGATCGGGGAAGAAGAGAGGCGCCTTCTTCCTCGGCAACGGGCTCTCCACCTCCTCGTCAACGGCTTCCAAACCCGCCCATGGCTCGGAGAGGGCCGGCAGGTTGAGGTCGAATGCCCGGCTTTGACTGCTCGATCCATGCCCCTCGGACAAGGGACCGGCGGCTGCGGCGGCGGTTGTAACGCCGTGGCCACCGTCGTAGTGGCAACGCTTGTGGCCGCCGAGGGCCTGCCCGGTCGGGAAGAACTTGTGGCACACCGAGCACTCGTGGGTCTTCCCGGACAACGAGGTCGAGGAGGCGTTGCCGGCGGCGGATGACGAGTCGTCGAGGCCGGCGCCGTTGAGCTTCCTGTGGCTGGCTTTGTGCCCGCCGAGCGCCTGGTACGACGGGAACGACCTATCACAAACAGAGCACTTGTAGGCCATCTTGATCACCTCCGTCTCCGGCGGTGGCGATGAGGCGGCGTCGGTGCCTCCGCCGCCGCGGGCGAGCATGATGAGGCAGAAAGCGAGGTACTCCTCCTCACTCCTCGCCTGTACTGGCTCATCAGGGCCGTAGTCTAACCTCGGCCGCTTAGAGCGCTTGCTCTTGGGCCATGGTTCGACCAGCTCCGGCGTCCGGCGGTGGTCGAGCTTGTCGAAGCTGAATCCGGTGGTGGCCGGCGCTGGGGAGGCCTCCAAAGCCATGCAAGGTGTACACAAAAGCAGATATGCAAAGTTTTTATGAACAAAGGGCTGAGAAGAAAGAGCAGGGGAGGAAGAGGTGAAACCTAGACTTCCAGCAATGTAATGTAACGGAGGAGTTGAGTGATGAGCTATGAAGCGAAAGAGAGAGATATATATACATCCAGAGAGAGAGAGCGTGTGTGGAAAGAGTGAGTGAGTGAGGGGTTACAACTCCACAAACACTTGTTACTTACAAGTGGGAGAAGGTGCTACTCCCATCTCCTCCGCTCTTATGACTTTGTCCAAGTCAATCTACCTACTCGTAGCCGCCTTCCCTCGCCCAACTTTGTTATTACCGTAGACTAATAATATTCATATATCCGCATCACTAGCTACTACTCTTCTAAAATTGTAATTACTTAATCAAGCGCAGGAAACAAGAGTTAAATACTAGTTTTAGGAGGGATAATAGTGGATTAATAACTCATTACTTCGTCAAAGAAAGTTTCAAATTTTATTTATCTCCGTTAATGCAGTTTGGCTGATTTTTCTCCCCCAGAAATGTCTATACAAAAAAAGTAGTTAACTTGTGTGGAAAATCAATAAAGAAAAAAAGACGGAGGTGGGAGTCTGTGACGTTCTAGAGGGAGTAGGCGACTCGTCAGACATAATATATATATATAATATGAATGAATAAACAAGAAGCTAAGGTGGTCGACCGACGTGTGTGTTGAAGAATGAACGGGGGAGGAGGAGGAGGTTGATGGGTCTTAGGCGACACAAATCTTGCTCATGTGTGGAGTGTTAGAAGGAGGGAGAGGTACGTAAATGGGGTGTACCAGATGACAACGTATCTTCGTCAACTTTTGGTAAGGGCGGCCAGGTGTTTCAGAGCTGGGAGTTTTTAAGAGCTGTGTCGGCGCCGGCTTCCGCGTGTTGCTTTTTAGTCGGCGGCCACTTGGCTTAAATTACATGAAATGAATGAATTAACAAGCATGGAAAACTGTCAACGGCCAAGCCTATCCATCTCATTATTACTTTTAATAATCCTTACATTGAGCTGTAGCGGCAACGCATGGGATGGGCAGGAAATTTTTTTAAGTATTAAATATAATGACTTTTATTTTATCTTATATGATATTGTGTACATTTTACTTTATTTCTTACATACTTACGACATACCTTATTGATCCAGGACATTTTGCTGTCATTTTTTCATTCCAATCACAGAAAAATTTCTAAACCCTTTCACTCCCTTCATTAATCATCTTAAGAGTATTACTTATATTTATATAAAAAATAATTTGTTGTATCGCCTTTATTTATGTTAAGATTCACACACACATGAGTGCGTGTATATATATATATATATATTGAAAACACCTATTAATTTTCGAATTTTCATTATTATTCTTTATAACACTTATTATTTACTGATTGGGTCTATAGAGACATTATGTTAGCATAATACTATTTATATATATTGAGCGCTTGTATGAATTGTTTTGACCAAAAAAATCATTACTAGTTTTCATTCTCAAAAGAAAAAAATCATTACTGATAATATCACCGCTGAATCCTAAGGGGTTAAACTGTTTATATATATATATATATATATATATATATATATATTGTTATTTAAAAAAATCCTTTAAACTAATAACTCAGCCCTGCAGTATCTTAATCTTATTTGAAGACAACTGGTAAAAAAAATGCACTCAACCCTGGACATAATCACACGCTACCTTTCTGCTACCCTCCATGAGTTTGAAATGCCAATTTATTATTTTTATCAATTCATCAGAGGATCAAAAGATCTAGCTATGCCATTAGTATAACGAACAAGTTATTCTGGGAAACTAGTGTGTGGTTATTTGTACTGTTCAAAAAAACGGAAGATGTACGAACCTATGATATTGGACCCATGGTTGCATGAATCGGAATTAGAATCGAAATCGGTTTTTTAAGGGAGTTGGAATCGGAATCGGAATTGGTGACTAGGAATCGGTTCAGTTGAATCGGTCCAAATTAGTTTAATCGGTCATATATAATAATTTGACAATTTATAATATAAATATATTAAGATTAGGTATTGATGTTATTTTGATATTATTCTGTGTATTATAGTTTATGAAATTTTTAATATTTTTAAGATTTTTTAAAATTATTTAGAATTAATTATTATTTTTAACTCGAGTTAGATTCAAGTCAACTTTTAATTACGAGAATGCCACCCTCCGCTCTTTACCCCCGCCGCCGCCGCCGCTGGCCCGGCCGGCGGCGAGTCTCACGGCGGCGATGTCGGAGGATGTCGGTAGCCCGGTCGGATGAACAATCGGTGGCCCGGAGTTGGCGGCGATTCGTGCGTCATAGCCCGATTCGGTCCGGCCACACGTCGGCGGCGACGTTGCGAGGTCGGCAGCCCGGTCGGCGGCAAGCCCGGAGTAGGGGACGCACGGCGGAGGGCGGAAACGGGGAGGTAGCGGGCGGACTAGCGGCGGCGGTGTGGGGGAGCAGGTTTGATTTTAGGTTTTTAAAATCTAAATTACCATTTTACCCATGCTTAAATAATTTAATAAAAATCATACCTACGAGTATTTTAGTAATTTTAAAAAAACCGATTCCGATTTAAATCGGCCGATTCCGATTCCGATTTACTTCGGTCGGAATCGTCCGAACTCGGACGATTCGGTGACCGATTCGGGGCCTACCGATTCGGCCCCAAAATCGGATCGGCACGATGCCAATCCGATTTAAATCGGCCGATTCGTGCATCAGAGATCGGACCTCAGAGGGCAATATGGTTCATGGACGCGTTGATCTGCAAATGCGCCCATGTTGGCTCTGTGTAAACAAAGTTTAACAGGACTCCAGTTGATTTCCTTTCGAAGATCCGTCCCCTAAATAGGGGTGGTTCCCGCAGTATATAGATTGGATATAGTTATATCTGTATTTAATCTAAATCTGACTATTTATAAACAAATTCAAAGATTATATCTACTTTGTTTACCCTATTGGATCCAAATCTACAAAAATTGGATTCAATTCAAATCCGATCTGGTTGATTAAAATAATATTAATAATATAAAATTAATATAAAATAAAAAATAATAAAGGAATATTATATTAAATATTTTTAAAATAATTTTATAATTAACACGCATCCCGATTATATACGGATCAGGTCACCCCCAAATCTATATCTCATCTGAATATTTGTGGATATAAAATATATCCAAATATTATATATTCAAAAAGTTTAAACCTGAACCTTGTTAGATCATATACAAATTAACATTATAGATATTGAATATATGAACCCACTCCTATTCATAAAATACCATCCTAGTAAATATTCACCGCTAGCTCTTTAAATCTATATTATTTTTCCATTTGATCTCGTATTTGAACATAAAATAAGAAAAATAATTTGTTATAAGATTTATAGCGCTATAACACCCAATGAATAGTTAAAAATCGAAAAAAAATGCTCACTTTTATTTAAAATAACAAAAGCGACATAAAAATATTTAATTGGTAATGATTTGTTTGAACATAATTGAGTTTTACCGTCATGTTAGCTATAAAGCCTTGCAACAAGTTATGCGTCGTAAAAAAACTGCACAGTATAACTTTATCATTAAATGTTAATTCACCAAGTCTTTATGATTGAGGTGGCAGATTGGCGATACCACGATAAATTAACTTTTGAAGCTATGAGAAAAGTGTTTTCTTTTTCAAAAGCAAAAGACATGACAAAAGTTGCCAAGGAAAGTATTCAATCAAATTTCAAAGCAGTACCAGAAGTCTCAGAAATTACTCAACCAATCGGTGTGACTAAAGCTCCGATTATTCTGCTTCTGCTAATAGGAACGTTTATTGAGAGGTTTCAGGGGCTTGCAAAGAATTGAATTCGGGAAAGGGCAGGCCCATTACCCACACTGATATCGCAGATTAGCAATTGAAGCCCACGTATATTTTTTATTCTTTTAAAAGAAAGCCCAAGTTATGTGTCTATATATATATATATATATATAATTATGATTATAATTATCACAAAATGTAATCCAACTTGTGCTGAAATTAAATTTTATTTTTAGGTTGTAAGCTTAGGAAAATTTTTATATATATTATGACAATCATATATTAAAGTAGAATTAACCTGCATTTTACAAACGAAAATTCTTTCAATTCTGAGTGCAATTTCTTTCAATTGCACCTGCGAAAGTGATAGAAGTAAAAGCAGCCAAGAAGAGAAGAGCCGGCATTAATTTTGCAAGTGGAGTCAGACGGTGTGTATGGACATTATGATACATAGATGTTCTTTTTAACCGAAAAAATACTCACAAAAACCTCCTTACCATATAATGTCAACAGCAGATCACAAAGAATTTCAAATAATAATAAAATTTTGTAAAAATAATTAAAAAAGAGTTTTAGATAAAAAATTAACTAAGTTACATGACATCATATGAATATTTAAGATTTTAAAAAAGATATCAAGCAGTATGGTGATTACTTCCTCCGGTTAGCATATGCAGCCGTGGTATATATTCATAGTCATAGACGCTCGTTATTATCATTCAACAAGAGCCAAAGATCTTAAGATAAGAAGTGGGTTCTCCCTTTATTGGAGGTTGACTGGGCCTTGCACAGCCAAATTTCCTTTGGGGTGCAATTTTTTACCCTCCTTTCCCCTTTTAACCCCCACCTCTATTTTTTTGGTCACCTTCAAATTTTCGCTTTTAAGTTCGTTTGTCGTGTATGGTCCATCGATCTTCGTCTGCATCTATTACCATGACAAATTCAAACCTTTTTGCGGTGGAGGAGGACGAAAATGACATTGCCGGCAGCCGCGAAGGCCATGCCAAACGCCGGCCGACCTCTCTGGATATTTAGTAGGAACACTCTTTGGATGTATTTGTGAAAAATGCAATTTTACGTTCTTATGCCAGCCATAAATTTTATGTAGTCTCTTATACAGTAGACAAAAAATAAGCTGAAATGCTACAAATGTCTCTTTTAGTAGCTCTATGTTGAACATGGGTTTAAGTGCTACAAATGCTTTAGTTTGTGTTTCCCTTAAATTTGCCTCTTCGTGATGCAAAGACTGGGTAAACATTATGTCGAATGAAAAGTATAGCCCTGGATTGAAAATGCCCTATATGAAACATCATATTAATCCCAATAGGAAGTCAAAGTGCCTGAGCTTGTTTCCCCATCCAAGAGAGCTGATAATCGTGGATCATTTATATAGGGAGATTGTACATATGAATCAAATTGAACTGCATCTAAAAAATGCGTAATAAAATCTTAATCTCCCAAAATTGATGTTTTGTGACTCCTTGCTAGGCTTGATTCAATTATTCATATAATCCCACAATAACAATACTTGTCAGCATCCAATATGTTTTTGCTATAATTTCTGTGAATACTTTTACGATTGAGAGGCGTTTATAATTTTAGCTTTGACATGTATGATTGAGGGGCATGGCAGAATATGATCCATGTCCACGATCCCAATTATTTGGGATTTTGTGTAGAAGGAGCAGAAAATGATGACGAGGAGGATTCTGAAATCTCTAAAGGTGAAAGAGAAGCAGCATAAGAGTGTTTTAGTGGTATTTTATGAGCCGGGGATGGAGGGAATGGAAGCTTCCACGAAATATATGAGTGTTTTAATGGTATTTTATTATATGTATTGTTTATAAGTGTAATATGAGTGTAACATATTAATGAAATGGTTTTATTTGAGTGTATTTAGGTTGTATGAAGTATTTATAATCCTATTTTATCTACATCGGCAAATTTTCAAATATATCTTTTCTGAGGGTTGGCTGATACGATACCAATATCCTATGTGATAAACCTTCATTCAATTTACACAATGAGTGGCAATATGTAATTATGTTGAAGGCTCTAATTTTTAAAAAGTTCTTTTTACTTTTTTTGATAAAGTAAAAAAATCTTTCTACTTGGGTTTAATTGTACCACATTCTCTTGTAGTGTACGCAAACAGATAATTTATAGTACAAGAGTTCTTCTAAAATTAAGAAACGACAAGATAAAAGGTAGTTTACTAACTACAGTCGCTAGCTAAGTAACCACCTGAGATCAACATAAATATTATAACTATAGCTTCACCTTTGTGCCTCATAGTACATTATCTGTGAACTGAAGAAATGTCTTGCTTCGCAATCTCTATTGTTTCTCTTTTATTTGTCTGTGTTTTCTCCTCTTTCATCTAATTATTCTTTCCCCTCGTCTTCTTAGGAGATATTCAGTCGGCGGTTCTTGTTATGTGTTCTTGTTTGCCAAGGCAGTTAAGAGTGTTTTTTTCTTTTATTTCTGATATTATTTTCTCAGTACATTTTCTACAGAGAGGTTTGTCGGCTGCTGCTGAATTCAAATGGCCATCACAAAAAGGAAGATGATTTTTGAGTTCGAATCAGACGAATTATCAAGCTTGTGCTTCTTTGATTACCAATTGGCAATCAATTAGTTCCAAATCTAAATATAGTGCATTAACTGAACTGAATTTGAAAAAAATAACTGTTTTCGTGTCAAGTGGTAGAGAAAGAACGTACAAGCCTGGTAATTATCAGGACGTACGTGCCTATGATCCGAACTCATGATTTTTCTTTTGCAATGGCTTTCTCAATATCAGCGTAGTTTTAACTTTCTAATTTCTATCTTTCACAACATTGAATTTTAGGGCACTGGAATATCATCAATTGTATTTAAAAGAATTTTAACTTCCTTAAAAAAATTGTATTTAAAAGAGTTATGGAGTACCAAGTGCTGTCAGTGCATGTAATTGATGATTAAATCAGTAGTGTGTGGTTGGATTAAAGGTTGGCTATTGATATCCAGCAGTATCAAATAGATGTTGTAGATGCTTATATCTATATGGGTACTCAACGTGGAAACGGTGTCTAAAAATCACGGAGGCCTACGTCTGCGCCGGGTCCGTGTTCATATAAACAATATGAATTATTTACACAATCAACTAACATTTTGCAGACATCAACGAAGGTTGTCGCATGCTACAGCCTATAAACATACACAAGAGATGGGTGGGCTAAGACCCATCAACCTCCTTCTCCTCCCCCTTTCTTACTTCAACAGACACGTGGGTCGACCACCTTAGCTGCTTGTTTATTCATTCATATTATATATTATATACGTGTATTATGTCTGATCAGTATCCCTCTAGAATGTCACAGACTCCCACCTCAGTCTTTTTATTTTTTGATTTTCTACAGAAGTTAACTACTTTTTTTGTATAGACATTTCCGGGTGAGAAAAATCAGCCAAACTGCATTAATGGGGATAAATAAATTTTGAAACTTTCTTTGACAAAGTAATGAGTTATTAATCCATTACATGTATGTCCGCGTACATATGCTGATTATAAAAAAGATTTGATCAAATATTAATCATTATTTTTTACCAATTAGATCAAATTTTACTTTTTTATATTTGATTAACCAATTAAAATGATACATATGTTGATCTCGAGTTAAGTAAACTGACACTTGTTGAAAAAATCGTTTCATTATCACATACACTATATAAAATAAAATAAAATACAGATATAGTTATGGACAGCAGATAGCAAGTAGAGGGTGGAGAAAGGCCGACGATGAAAATGCAAGAAAAAGGGGAAACATGTGTGATTTTTTATGGGGGAGAGGAACAAAATATTGAAGCATAAATATACACATTAAATAAGTGATCCAGCGCCACATGGTAGTGAGTTACAAAGTGGGTGGTTGTCGATCATTGGGGATAGGTTGACTAAGCCTTGTCCAGCCAAATATAGGAGGGGGCGGAGTGGTATTTTCACCCTCCTTTCACGCTCCCTCCATTTTTTCGGAACCCTATTCTTTTTGACCTTTTATGAAGTTTTGTTTGCAGTGTATGATCAATCGATCTTCCACTCCATCTGATCTTACCATGGCAAATTCAAGGCTTGTTGCGGAGGAGGAGGAGGACGAAAATGAAGTTGCCGGCGGCGGCGATGACCATGCCAATCGCCGGCAGACCACCACCACCCTATCGAAACCCGGCCGGCCTCTCGGCCTGGCCTGCATGCTCAACATAGAGATAAGCGCCCTCCTCGTCGTACTCCGCCGCGACCAATCCCTCCCCGGCCACTTCCTCCCCTCGCCGGAGGAGACCTTCGACCCCCACCTCGTAAACTCCCTCAAGTCTCTCCGTGCCACCATCTTCAACAGCCATCACCAATGGCAGACCGCCCACCCCGCCACCTACCTCTCCCCCTTCCTCGACGTGATCCAGGCCGACGAGGTCCCCGCCACCGCCACCAGCATTGCCCTCTACGCCGTCCTCAAGATCCTCAACTTTGACGTCTTCGACGATGGCACGCCCGGCGCCCGGGAGGCCTTGCACTCGGTCGTCACGGCGTTGACGAACTGCCGGCTGGAGAAGACGGACCCGGAGGCGGAGGACGCCGTCCTGATGAGGGTGCTGCAGGTGCTCGTCGCCGTCGTTAGAACTCCGGCGGCGGTGCTTCTCTCCGACCATGCCATTTGCACTCTTGTCAACACATGCTTTCAAGTTGTGTATCACTCCTCCAACAGAGCTGATATGCTCAAGCGAACGGCCAGGCAGGCCATGCATGAAATGATACAGGTACCTACATACATATGCATCAAAGACCTATGCGCTAAATCCTAGTATGATGTAATTTTATATCAAATAAATAACAAATTTGTTATATCATGTAATTAGTTAGTGGGTAATCTAAATAATGCTAACATGGTTCTTCCATTTTCTTTTCCATGTGATTGATCATGTTTAATTAGTGACTTGGTACTTACAGAGTTGGTGCAGGTGATATTTGCCAGATTGCCAGAGGTGGAGGAACATGAAGAGGGGTGTTTAGAATCTGATGGAGAAGAAGGGGAGTGTGGTGCAAATAAGTCAGGTTATGGTGCCACTTGCATGGTCGACATCTTCCATTTTCTATGTTCAATGCTAAATGTGGCGCAAGTGATGGATGGAAATGGCATAGCTGCTGCAAACGCTGAAGAAGACAAGCATCTTTTTGCTCTAATTTTGATTAATTCCACCATAGATTTGGGAGGAGGGAGTTTCGCAACCATCCTAAACTTCTCGGGACGATCCAAGACGAACTCTTCTATCATCTTATCCATTATGGAGCCGTCGCAAGTCCCATCATGCTATCCATGGTCTGTAGCACAGTCCTTAATCTCTACCAATTCCTAAGGTAAGTAAACAATCAATCTATCTATCATAGATTTGTTTTTCTTTCATTCTTTCTTCAATGGTATGTTGAGACGTTGGCTGTTTTGATGATATCAAAACGCAGCCATCTACATTTCCAGATTGAGGCTTTCTTCACCTACGTGCTGCTAAAAACGGCTTCGAATGGAGGATCAACCTCGCAGCAAGAAGTTGCGATAGAAGCAATCGTCAACTTCTGTAGACAGCCTCGATTCATCATTGAAGCATACGTTAACTATGATTGTGATCCACTCTGCAAGAACATCTTGGAAGAAACAGGGAAGCTTCTTTGCAAGAGCGCCTTCCCTCTTAGCAGTCCTCTCGGCAGTGCCCAAGTTCAGGCCTTTGAAGGCCTCGTCGCCATTGTCCAGAACATTGCCGATCACGTGGATGGAGGTGATGGAGACGATATTTATGACTATAAACCTCCCCGGCTCTTAGAGTACAGACCTTTCTGGTTGGAGAAGTGTGAAAAAGGTGAAGACTTGGATGAGTGGGTGGATTTTCACAGAATGAGGAAGTTGCAGAAGAAGAAGATTATGATCGCCGCAAATCACTTCAACAAAGACGAGAAGAAAGGTATGGATTTCCTGAAGCATGCCCACTTGGTCCCAAGCCCTCCAGATGCCAAGAGCTTGGCCTTCTTCTTCAGATACACACCTGGCTTGGACAAGAACAAGATTGGGGACTTCCTCGGAGATCCGGACGAGTTCAACATCCAAGTTCTGAAGGAGTTCACAGCTACATTTGATTTCTCAGGTGTGATCCTCGACACCGCTCTTAGAACTTACCTAGAGACTTTCAGACTCCCTGGCGAATCCCAGAAGATACAGAGGATACTTGAAGCCTTCTCCGATGTATTCTTCGAGCAGCAAAACTCGGATGTGTTTGTCAGCAAAGATGCAGTTTACATACTTTGCTACTCGTTGATAATGCTCAACACCGATCTCCACAACCCGCAGGTGAAGAAGAAGATGACGGAGGAAGAGTTCATAAGGAACAACAGGGCCATTAATGGAGGAAGTGATCTACCAAGGGCGTACCTATCCGAGCTCTTCCAATCCATTCTCACCAACGAGATCACCATCTTCAGCGAGAGGGGTGCGGGGGAGGGGATGAACCCGAACAGGTGGGCAGACTTGATGAAGCGATGGAGAGGGTTGGAGGCTCTGGTGGTCTGCGACTTCAATCCCCGACTGAGCAGGGATATGTTCGTCGCCATCTCCGGGCCAGCCATCGCCACCCTCTCGGCCATCTTCGAGCACGCCGACAACGACGAGGTCCTCCACGAGTGCATGGAAGCGCTGTTCGCAGCGGCCAGAATCGCACGTCATGGCCTTCCGGAGATCCTCGACGAGCTGCTCGCCTGCCTCTGCAAGTTCACCACCCTGTTGAACCCGTACGCCGCCGCTGAGGAGACCCTCTTCGCCTTCAGCAACGACCTGAAGCCGAGGATGGCGATGCTGGCCGCTTTCACCATTGCCAACAAATTCGGGAGCTCCATCCGAGGTGGGTGGAGGAACATTGTGGATTGCCTGCTCAAACTCAAAAGGTTGAAGCTCTTACCTCAATCCGTCATCGAGCCACAAACGTATCCGTCTTCTTCATCGTCGCCGCCGATGCCGCCGGCAGACTCCGACGTTGCATTTCCGACGAGCCAAGGCGTGGGCAGCGGCCCCCGGCAGAGGTCGAGCATAATGGGGAGGTTCTCGCAGTTCTTGTCGATGGAAGCTACCGAAGATCATGCTCCTCATGGGGGGAATGATTTCGAGCAGAACTTGAAGATCATACAACAATGTGGGATTGGGAACATATTCAACGACAGTGGTCACCTGCCGGATGAGTCCTTGAAGGGCCTCGGGCGGGCGTTGATATTCGCCGCCGCCGGGAAAGGCCAGAAGTTTAGCACGCCGGTGGAGGAGGAGGAGACGGTGGGATTCTGTTGGGAGCTTCTCGCCGCCATCACTTTCACCAACATCCACCGCTTCCGGACCATATGGCCTTCCTTCCATGACTACCTCGTCGCTGTCACACAGTTTCCTCTCTTCTCTCCGACCCCTTTCTCTGAGAAGGCCGTAGTTAGTCTGTTCAATATTTGTCTCATGCTCTTCTCTTCGTCCTTGATAGACAAGCAGTCTGAAGACCTCATCTTGAAGTCCATTAACATGGTGTGTAAGCTTGATAAGGAAGTGTTGGATGTTTGCTGCGAGCTCATCACCCAGAGCATAAACAGAATTTTGGTTGAGTTCCATGACCAGATCCAGACAGCAAATGGGTGGAAAATGTTGCTCCATTTCTTGCAGTTCTCAGCTCGGCCAGAGAAAACTTTTGATCAAGGAGTAGAAGCTCTGATTTCTTTGTTTTCATCGGATAATAGATTGAATGAGACAAACTACCTCGTCTGCATCGAGTATGCTTACCACTTCGCCGCATCGAAGAGCACCCCATTTGAAACAAGGATGAGAATATTGGATATAATGGCAGAATCTGCCAACCTGCTGGTTAATTGGGCTCAAACCGGGCATGGTGATGCTGGGAACAACTCAAGCAGCAACAGCGCAAATGAAGAGCGCGCCAAAGGGAGCATGAGCAACCTTTATCTAAACATGTTCATTAAACTTGCAGAGAGTTTCAAGACTATCAGCTTGGCGAGAAGGGAGGAGCTGAGAAACCATTCCGTGGTTTCTATGGGGAGGATATTCATAATAGCAGAAGAACTTGGGCTGACCTCTGCTGCCTGCAGCCAATGCTTCAACAGTGTGCTATTCGCCATGGTCGATGACCTGCATGAGAAGATGGTGCAGTACTCAATGAGGCTAAACTCTGAGGAGGTGACTAGCATGGAAAGGACAATGATGTTAGCCATGGATCTGTTGGTGGAGGTTTACCTACAGTTCTTGAAGCCACTGTCAGAGTTGCCAGATTTTAGACAGTTCTGGTTGGGTTTATTGAGGAGGATGGACACTTGCATGAAGCTTAATTTGGGACCATCTTATGATAACAGGTTGCGGGAGTTGGTGCCGGAGCTATTGAAGAAAATGATAGTTGTGATGAAGGAGAATGGAGTTTTGGTTCAAACAAATGAAAATGACCTGTGGGTGACCACTGATTTTCAGATCCAGTGGATTGCACCGTCGGTGAGGGATGAGTTGTTTTCCTGAAGAATTCTAGGTAGAAAAGAGCAATGTTCTCCCAGAGGTTACACTTGAGGCAAAACAGATTGAGCACGAATTGTACTTATTTAAAATGAGCTTTAGCTTGGATCTTTCTTGCTTTGTACCCAGATAATATCTTGAGAGCCACATTGGCTGCAAAGAAGAGCATTTCATGAGATAAATTTCGGTTTTTTGATATGAAACTCCATGGCCTTCTCCCTTGATGTCCATCACTGTATGTTGATATCATAGTAAAACAAAAATTTCCAAAGGTGGACAACTGATTATATTCTGAAGCACCAGCAAAATTTTATTCTGAGCTTGCTTTCGGCAATCTAAAGAAGAATGCTCAAGTTCCTTGCTTTTGTTTTGTGATGGTGCAATATGCTTTTACACTTTTTTTGCCCCACGCTGCTTCGTAATAATTTATTATATTTGACAAGTGCATCATCCGTGAATCCATGATCTAAGTAATATAAACGGACGAGTACTACCGTTCTCACGGGGAATTTGTTAAGTGAAAACTAATTCTCATACCAAATTATCTATAAAACGATTTTTAAAGTTTTTTATCTAATAAAATTCTAATATAAAACTAAAAATAAAAATAAAATAAGGTCTAATTTAAAAACTAGATTTTCTCTATATGTGAATATTATGCAAGAGGTTTGATTTCAAACCAATCATTAACAAGATATTTAATAAAAAAAATTCTATTTTTTCTTCCCAAAGAGATAGTGAAATTTATATTATTTAATTATCCTTCTTGGGTTTAATTAATTATCTAAGAAACTATTAACTTCAAATATACATATTTCATGTCTATTTTTCATTAACTTCAATTTAAAATATATTAAGTTCCTCGAATACGTTAAATTATATGTTTCTATATAGACTTTGAACACAGAAACATTCAACAACTCCTATTAAAGACTAGTCATACCCAATTTATGATTATATTTTATAAATCCTCTATATATTAAGTATAATTAATTTATCATTTGATTAAATTTTTATTAGTTTTTCTCTTCAAAACTTCACTATACTCCAATAAGTAACCAAATAAATAAAATTATTAATGACAATAAAACACAATTTTCATGAAAAAATAATAATATAAACTTTAAATAATATAAAATATTAAGCCTTTGGTTTAAGATTTATTTACTCTTTAGAATAAATTAATCTACTTTATAAACTTCAAAAATAAAACTACCAAACCAGGAGTACTCGGACTTCATAATAACATTACAATAAAAAAAGAAGATAAGAAAAATAAATTATTTTTAAATTGCTTATCTTATGAATTTTCTATCTCTTTTAATTATTCCGCTTTTGAGAAATTCAAAACCTATAGAAGAGCCTCCAAAGATAAGAGAAAAGGAAATCAATTTCGTGCATTTCCATCTATATATAGATCTCTTAAAAAAATAAAAATAAGACCCTCATCATACAAAAATAAAGATATAAAAAATTATAAACGACGCCACGGCCAGGCGCTGAAAACCAACGTCCGGGCATCATAGTTCTGAAATTCTTTGAGGTCCCACACTTTGCATTGTTTTACAAATATCCCCGTGATTTAAATTTTACCAATTCAATCTTCTTCTCCGTATATACGCTCTTTATAATAAGGGCCTCTTCATTCACAATTGGCAAGCCGAGACTTTTCCCGGTTACATCAATTTTTTTATCATTTTCTCTCACTTTCTTCTCAACTTTTATGCTTCAATCTCCTTCAAATATGCAAGAGATGAAAATTAAATTGCTACCTAATATAACAACTAAAATGAATAAATTCTCAATAAATACTAAAATCGCAAAAACTAATAAAAATTACTAAAAATACGATAAAAACACAAAGAAAATCGCAAGAACTAAATACTATTAAGCACATAAAAATAAGAATAAGTCAAATATATACAAAGTACAAAATTGTCATTGCTTTATTTAGCAGTTGATTAATCCTCATAATCGAATCCTTGCTCCATGTATGGAAGTTATTTTTTCTTTCAAGCGGATTCATCCCAAGAATTAGACCAGGGAACATAGGGGAGTAATGGAAGCTTTGTGAAAGAAACCTCACCTATGAAGTGTTAGATGTGGATCCATATTATTAAGATGATTAAATAAATGTCATGAACAATAAATCTCTATATGAGGCAGTTACACAAATAATCGTAACTCTATTGCTGAAATTATCAACTTGATATGACAACAAGAAGTTACATCAATAAACAAGACTTCCTAACATTTCCCTCGATTCATATATTTATATACAACCAACAGACCACAATCTGTTGTGATCTGAAACAACCACAAGATAACAACAACCAAGAGATATCTCTCGGTTACAACAGTTGAAACAAACACAAATTTACAGCTATAAGAAAAACATTCACAACTAACAAACAATGATACTATATGTTGATAATTTTCACTCCCCCTCAAGCTAAGCGTACTCAACTAGGCTAAGCTTGGAATACAAATCCTAATGTCGCGCTTCAGTCACAGCCTTAGTGAAGACATCAGCAATCTATATCTTTGAGCTTATACGCTTCAAGCAGACAGTTTCACCAAGCACCTTCTCCCTTACACAGTGGCAGTCAATTTCTATGTCCTTAGTTTGCTCATGGAAAACAGGATTTGTAGCAATATGAACTGCAACCTGATTATCACACTATAAACACATGGAACATTTATCGGAAATCCTAATTCGCCAAGCAATTGCTTCAACCAAACCACATCCCTAGTAGTTTTAGCAATAGCCTATATTCAGCTACAGAAGAAGATCTAGCCACAACCTTTTACTTTTTACTCTTCCGCACAACCATGTTTACTCCTATAGCCATGCGAAAGCCACTAGTAGATCGTCTATCAAAGTTACTTCCTGCCCAATTAGAGTCTGCAAAGCATTGAACTTCAAGTGGATTCCTACCTTTCATATAAAACAGACCTCTCTTAGGTGTACTCTTCAAATATTTCAAGATCCTAATTACAGCATTCCAATGAGAAGTTCATGGTTTCTCCATGAATTGACTTACCACACTAATTACATAGGATATATCTAGCCTTGTGACTGTTAAATATATTAATTTGCCAACAAGTCTACGATACTTTCTTGGACAGTTCATCTCCTCCTTGTGGCTCAAGTTTAGTTGAAACTCCAAGTGGTGTGGCGACCACCTTTGCCTGCTCACACTTAGTCTCTATCAAGAGATCTTCAATATACTTCTTATGATTCAGCAGAATTCCTTCTTCATTTCTTATGGCTTCAATGCCTCACCCAAGTCCTTAATATGAACTTGAGAGGCCAACCACTGTTTTGTCTCCTCAATACCAAGTTTGTTACTTTCTGAAAAAATTATGTCATCGACATACACCACAAGAATAATACAACCAGCAGTAGAAGACTTTGCAAACACTGAATAATCTGACACAGTTCTAACAAAACCACAATTAAGGAGTAAACCACTAAACTTTTCGAACCAATATCTAGGAGAGTGCCGCATTCCATAAAGTGTCTTCTTTAACAAATAAACCTAGTGTCTCTCCCCCTCAGCAACAAACCCTGGTAGTTGCTACATGTAGACTTCCTCTTGGAGATCACCATTGAAAAAAACATTCTTGACATTCAGTTGATGTAGGGGCCATTCAAAGTTCACTATAAGAGATATATGGAACAGCTGTTCGGTTGTCCGACGCCGTCGACTTCTCCGGCGCCGGCTCCATGGCCGGCGATCGTCTCCTAGATATTCCCAAGAACAGAAAACCAAAAGTTAAAAAAAACGAACTTGGAGTTTGGTAAATGGGCCGTCGTAACTGCATCGGCCCATTAAGGGGAGAGCTTGCTTGATTTTGTTCTTTTGGTGAGCGCTGTGAAGTCTCACCCTTCTTGGGTCGGATTTTTTATTTATGTTTTGATAATTATGTTTTAACTGCTAACCAACTACTTAGGTGCTAATTGGGCTAGGGGGTACATAAAGGCAAGTGCATTTGGATTTTTGAATAAAAAATAGACTTTGAAATCATCAATTTTCATTAATTGTGATATTTGGTTGAAAAAAGCTATATTACTTTGATTTTATTTATCATAAGATGACTAATCATATGCCCAACCTAGACATAATTAAGCCACCGTTAGTTGTCCGCTCTTTCAAAGTTCGAGGAGATGGTAATTAGAATTTTGTTATGTGATTATTTTATTTTTAAGTGCAATGATATTTATAATAAATTGAGAGATTTAAGTCCTTAAAATAACGTTACGATATCAATTATTTTGAAAATAATCAATAAAGATACTAAAAATTAAGCTTACTCGGGGCTTGATTTGAATCACAATCAATGGGAATACTTGAACTTAAAAAAATCATTTTTATTTTTAAAAAATCAAAATTTTGAGGTAATAAAAGCTAATAATAATACGAGCGGCAGATGGGTAAATAAAATATAAAAATAAATTACTTTGGTAAGAGAATCAGAAAAAAAAAAGAAAAGAAAAGAGACTCCCGTAGGCATTGTCATCTTCAGGCCAAACTCTTGGACAGGAGTTGTAGGCGGGACTCGGCCATGGCGGCGTCGGTGGTTCCCCTCGACCTCACCTCCGTCTCTTCCCTCCGCAAATCCCAATTTGTATCCGGCTCCGCTCTTGTCCTTCCCCCCGCACGTCTCCCCTCCGCTGCCAAATCGTCCAGAAAGGTACGGCCTTTCTTCTCTGCGAGCAGCAAGAGCTACGACCACATACCTAAGCAGTTCAGAGAAGAAAACCTCAAGGATGGCCGTAAGTCCGTCTCCATCGACAATCTAGTCTGTTTTTTTTAGGCTACTATTTTGGCTGGCTTTCCATTCTATCTACATATTTGTTAGTGGGTCTGGTTGGATGCAAGTTAAATCTGCTCAAGTTTGCTTGTTTTTTGATTTGTTTCGACTCTGAGATGAAAAACGACTGAAAATTCATCTGCTCTGTGATGGCTTTATTCAAGTAGAAGTTAAAAATAAATTTCTCAAGGTCATGGCTTTAGCTGTTTGGTGTTAGTTGGCTTGAAGCATTAGAAGCAATTTTGATCAGTAGGGTTTGGTGGTCGATTTGAGTAGTCATTTAGGACAGTTGATAGTAGCTTTAGAGGGGTTGAATTATATTGTTAATATTACTAACTGCGGCATGGCTTTTTTTGCTAATTTGGATCGATTAGGCATGACTGCTTAGTGCCTGCGTTAGCCGCTCTGTAGTTCTCGTAGCAATAAATTCTAATGGCTTTTTATCTTATAAATAAATTTATTACAGTCATGGATAACTTCAAAAATGCCCCAAAGCAATTTTACGGGCTCAGTCCTTCACAGATGGATATGTTCATGACAGAAGATAACCCCATCAATCGCCAATCACAAAAAGTGACCGAGGTCTTCATGGTTCTTGGCTTATGCTTTATTTTATGGAAAGTTGCTATTGTTTGTTGCTTTGGATATTAAAGATCATGGATATTTTGGAGTTGATGACAGGAGAGTATTGCTTCAGCTAGAAACTATTTGGATAATGGAGGAATGTGGAGCATGTCTGGTGTGCAGGATCATGGTCCTTCAAAATATAGTATGAGTGTAAGCATGTATCGCGGCGGGGCCAGGGGATATGGGAGGCCTCGATCTGCTCCACCAGATCTGCCGTCCCTTCTTTTAGATGCTCGAATATGTTACCTGGGAATGCCTGTAAGATGAGAAATTTGAAATTATTTTCCAATTACATTGTCATTGTTCTTAAAATGAATTTATTCATTCTGTGTTTTAATCTGTTCTGATGGCAGATTGTTCCAGCTGTAACAGAGCTTCTTGTTGCCCAGTTTATGTGGTTGGATTATGATAATCCTTCAAAGCCCATCTATCTGTATATAAACTCTTCAGGAACTCAGGTTCGTAGTTTGTGTGGGGCATGTTTTGGTCAGAGACTATTGGCTTTTTATTTTTCAAGATATGATGTGCAGTTTCCCTTAATTTTGTTCTTTAACTTGGAGTTTATTGATTGTAGAATGAAAAAAGAGAAACTGTTGGATCTGAAACTGAAGCATATGCAATTGCTGATACCATGGCTGTATGTACATACTTTTCTCACTTTTTGTAGTTTCTTTTTTAAATTTAATTGATTGACATATGTGCGGAACCATTCGTGGTTAGAGGTGTCGGCGTGCCAATTTTGCCGACTTGGCAAAATTTTTTTCTTATCCATCATTGCCAGCAGCTTTAAAGTTGGTGGGTAATTGTCATCTTGTAGACTGCAATGAAGCAATGCTAGGTATTCTGTGCAACTTTATTTTCAGTCATGTTTTTTGATACTGTAGATAGGAGTTTTAAATCTAATATAAACATTTATTTGTAGTCTAACCCAACTTGTTTTTGCTGGTCTTTCTATGAAAATGAATGTTTTTTTATCACAAAAGCTGATGATTGAACAAATTAAAAACATAGGGACAGGATGTTGTGAAATGTTTGTTGTCTCAGTCCTCTGCTGTATATTTAAGTATGTGAAACAAAGTTTGCTCAATGTTTTTGTTATTTGTTTTGGGGTGGGCTATGTGTGTTGTGATTGGGCTTCAGTGGCATTGCTTTAGTAATAGACATCAAGTCCACTTTATTATTATTAAAAAAGTCGATTTTTTAAGTTACATTGTTGTTGTTTGAGAGTTGTGACGGAAAATCCAGGAGGCATTTTTTTAGAATTTAGAGAGAGAAAATAAGACCATACTAATGATTAAAAAAGGCTCAAAATGAGTATAAACCGAACTAACTTGAACTTCCTAATATTTGTCCAGCATTAGCTTTTCTTGTGTTCTGATCTTGGAAATTATTAACCGTTTTCCAATGACAATTTGTTTTTTTTGCCGGTGCAGTACTGCAAATCCAAAATTTATACCGTTAATTGTGGCATGGCTTATGGCCAAGCAGCAATGCTCTTGTCTCTTGGTGCCAAGGGTTATCGTGCTCTGCAGCCTAACTCCTCTAGTATGTGATAGTTGATTGGTTTCTATTTCATATTTGTTGGTTAATATTACATGTTATGCCTTGGGAGCTGTCCTAAGTTGGTGTTTGCTTGATGCAACAGCAAAACTGTACTTGCCAAAGGTAAATAAGTCAAGCGGAGCAGTTATTGACATGTGGATCAAGGTATCTCCCTTCGACACTCCAAGTGATTAAAATGGGTAGTTTGAGTTGTAGATTCAGCTAAGGGGATTTATATCTGAAGGATGTCTGCTTGTTTCAGCTAACTAATTCTGTTCGCATACAGGCAAAGGAGTTAGATGCAAACACTGACTACTACATCGAGTTGTTGGCCAAAGGGATTGGGAAACCGAAGGAAGAAATTGCAAAAGATATTCAGCGGCCAAAATACTTCCAAGCGCAGGAAGCCATAGATTATGGTCTTGCTGACAAGATTATCAATTCACGAGATATGGCATTTGAGAAAAGGGTAAACACACTTTTTCCCTTGTTCATTGTGCTCATCGATTTCTTGCTTATGGTATTGTGCAATTATTCTTTTCTAGAATTACGATGAGCTGCTTGCTCAATCAAAAGCCATGCGCCGAGCAGCTGGAGTTGGACCACAGGCTGCTCCGGGTGGATTCAGATAGAAATACCTCTGATACCGCCCTTGTCTACGACGAAGAGGAGAATGACCTCATACGGCTGGTACTATCGATATAGATGAAATGTCCAGCATTCCAAGGTGTAGTTTCTTTACTTCCGGATAGAGGCGACCTTAAGCTATCTTTCTTTAACTAGTAGTAGGTGTGTTTGGTCTATCTTGCTGGAGGTAATATAGCTGATCTTGTAGTACAAATAGCCGTGTATGAAACTACTTCCGGATCATGGTGTAAGAAATTGCAATCAAGAAGACGCATGTGATCATTGATATATAAAAAAATTTAGCTCATTTAGATGTGGATAACAGTATGAATGAATTTTTATGCTATCGCAGTAAAATTAAAATCCTGGTACATTGTCAAGTTTTGCCCTGGGAGCTTGAATGGGGGATGAATGAGACAAAATTAAGTAATTCGACTATCCAATACTCAAGTCGGTCAGTCGTCACAATTTCTTGCTAAAGAACAAATTGAACTAAACTTGGGTCAGTGATGTGCAATTGAAAAACACAAATTCCCAAGCATTTACAAACAAATTAATAATTTTATAAATATGCACAAGAAAATTAATACACAACGATCATCGCAATTGAAAAACACATTGCAAACATTTACAAACAAATTATTGCACCGGCAATAAATTAGGTGGAAGATATAACTTTCAATCATTCTTATAAGTTATTTATGAAATAGCAAAAAAATCATACAAATAGCAAAAGAAAATAACTTTTTACCCCTAAAAGGCAATTTTCAGTGAGCAAAGTTAACCAAATCCATAGGGGTGTTTTCTGATTTTGGAACTTGGGCTGCATCGGTAGTTGTCGACGGCGACGGCGGCGGCGGTTGATAGTACCGTGCAAGCAATAAGTGTTGCTTCTTTGGGGACTGACGAGGGTGGTCGGAGGCACGCATGGCGGAGATGCTGGGTGGTGACCATTAAAGGCCGGCAACAACCACGCAAGGGCAGCATGTGACGGTGTACATAAATAAAATCAGTATTTTAGGTTTTTATAATTTTATTACCCAATTTATACATGGCTAATGGAACGACTTTTTAATAATGTGTCACGGAAAATTTTCGTGTTAAATTTTTTTGTGAATAAAGGTCAATTTTCCGCCAGTGAAACCCAAAAAAATGCACACTTTTTTATTTTTAAGAAAAATGAGAAATTAACTTGTTCCACTTAAGATGAAATTATAATTATTCTCTATATAAAATACATTAACATACATTATTATTATCTTAAAAAAACATACTTTTTTTTGTGTCACGGAAAGTTTTCGTGTTAAATTTTTTTGTGACTAAAGGTCAATTTTCCACTAGTGAAACCCAAAAAATGCACACTTTTTTATTTTTAAAAAAATGAGAAATTAACTTGTTCCACTTAAGATGAAATTATAATTATTCTCTATATAAAATACATTAAGATACATTATTATTATTTTAAAAAAGCATACTTTCTTTTGTGTCACGGAAAGTTTTCGTGTTAAATTTTTTTGTGACTAAAAGTCAATTTTCCACTAGTGAAACCCAAAAATGCACACTTTTTTATTTTTAAGAAAAATGAGAAATTAACTTGTTCCACTTAGAATGAAACTATAATTATTCTCTATATAAAATATATTAACATACATTATTATTATCTTAAAAAAGCATACCTTTTTTTTTTAAGAAAAATGGGAAATTAGTTTGTTTCTCTGACTTATCGACATGTGTCCGGACTAGCCGCCCAATTTGAATCACAGTATGCTTGCAAATCAATTCTGCTTGACGAGAAGACACCGTGTCCTGGAGCTCCTTTGAGATAGTGTAAGCATTTAAATGAGGTTGTCATGGCCATTTCATGAATCGACTTGGAGCATGAGCTGAATAAGTAATGTCTGGTCTAGTGACAGTCAAATAAATGAAATGTTCCGCCATTCGCCCATACATGGATGAATCTGTAACAAGTTCACCTTCTGTATCTGATAGTTGCAACTTTTGCTCCATAGGAAAATCAATAGGCTTAGAGGCAGGTAGGCCAAAATCATGGAGGATGTCTGGGGTGTAATTTCTTTGGTTGAGAACAATAACCTTCTTTGAGCGAGGAACCTCACAACCATGAAAGTAATTCATGGACCAAGGTCTTTGATTTGAAAAAGCTTGCGCATTGTCTTCTTGACCCGATCGATGGTAAGTCATTGCCAGCAACAATGATATCATCTACATACACAATTATTATGTTAATGGCATGCCATTGATGAAGTGAAAATAATGAATAGTCTGCCTTAGATTGAGTGCACCCGACGTTGATGATAGATGAGGATAACTTGGAAAACCTTTCAAGAGGCTTGCTTAAGTCCATATAGTAACCTGTTCAATCGACAAACCAGATGTTTCTCCCCCTATCGATGGAAGCTGGTGAAAGGGACATATATACTTCCTCATCCAAAATACCATGGAGAAAGGCATTACTAGCGTCAAGCTGATGAAGGTGCCAATTATGAATCGAAGCCAAGGCCAAAAGGTAGCGAACGATGGTCATCTTGGCGACGGAAGCAAATGTATTAGTATAGTCTAACCCTTCGATATGTGTAAAACTCCTTGCCACCAACCTGGCTTTGAAGCATTCACTGGTGCCGTTCGCCTCTTGATTTTATGGACCCACTTACATCCCATGTCATTTCTAGGAGGAAGCGAGGTTAAGGACCATGCATTCTGATCCTCTAAAGCTTGAATCTCAGTAGCCATGGCATCACGCCAACAAGGTTCCTCTACATCTTGTTCAAAAGTAGAGGGATGAGGCTTGAGAAACAAAGCGGCACGAGTGGATGATAAATTTGCAGTTGAATCATAATGGGATAGTGGATACCTTGCATTGTGGGAGTGACATGCTGCCCAAGAGGAGACAATTGGATGGGAGGAAGAAAGTGTGGGGCAATGGAAGTCTTTGAGATGTGAAGGTGGCTGGCAGGCACGCACTGAATTTCTTGGAGCAGGTGGAGGACTAATGGGAAGAGTAGGAGGCTGTTCAAGAGGTCAGGATGGGAGAGTACTTGGAGTAGGACAGGAATCTGGAGCTCCATTGAGAGTATGATATAGTATTATAGGTGCAAATTGAGACGGGAAGTCTTTGGCTGGGATGGATAAGACATGGATAGTAGAGTTGTCATCATTAGTGGATGCAAGGAAAGATGTCCTCATGAAAATGTACATCACAATAGACAAAACATTTTTTAGTATTCGGATCATAAACTTTGTACACTTATTTGTGCGAGAAGAAAATTTGTGAGCATTCGGTTTACCAGCTATGGCGTAGCATAAGCATCCAAATGTGCGCAAATGAGTGTATCAAGGAGGTTTTTGAAAAAGAAGTTCATAAGGCGACTTACCATCTATAAAAGGAGTGGGTAGGCGATTACTGATTAAGGTATCATGCATAACAAAATCACCCCAAAACTTCAAAGGCAAATGTGCTTGAAAGTGTAGAGCTCGATCGACATTAAGAAGGTGAAGATGTTTACGCTCGGCTACTCTATGTTGTTGCGGGGTGTAAGCACAAGAATGTTGGTGAATAATCCCTAAATCATGTAGAATAGTAGTGAAGGGTTTTGAAAAAATTCAATGCCGTTATCAGTAGGGAAGAATTCTATGGTAGCATTAAACTGAGCGCGAACAAGGGAGAAAAAATTCTTTAGATGGGTGAATGTTTTAGATTTGTGGGTCATCAAATAGACCCAGTGCATCTAGTAAAACTATCGACAAGTGGTAAAAATAATATGCACCAGATATGTCTGATTTGCAAAAACTCCCCCAACTGTCGCAATGAAGCAATTCAAAAGGCATGCTACTAGAACGTGAACTAGAAGGAAAAGGAAGTATAGTTTGTTTATACATAGAGCAAACATCACGATTATTTAGAGGTGAACAAGTAATGTCTTTATTGCGAGAAGATAATAATTGGTGGCATCCAGAGGAAAGATGCCCAAGACGCTGATGCCAGAGATCACGAATGATGAAAGATGCTGCCGTTAGTGAAGTAAAATCCGTATAGTACAGACCATCTCATTCCCTACCGCATCCAATCGTCCTCTTCATAGACGGGTCCTGAAAGACACAAGAGCGACAATATAATGTAATGTAGCATTTTAATGAGCTAGTGATCTTACTAACAGATAACAAGTTTAAATTGAAGCTTGAAATAGACAAGACATCCATTAATGTAAAGTTCGGAGAGAGATGTAAATTACCACGTTGTGTGGTTGGAATAAAAGAGCCATTGGGCAATGAAATCGGATGGGAAGCATGAGAAGAAATATTGGTATATGGATACCGTGAAGATGACGTGATCAGAGGCACCAATGTCAATGATCCAATTACTCGAATTAATAGCTGAGAGATGAGAAACACTTGCGAGGTTGGCGGCGGATGAGACAGTACCTGGAGTAGACGATGGTGTGACATTAAGAATAGCAATAAGCTGGTTGTTTTGCTTAGTGGTTAATGCAGGAGTAGTGGAAGCAGGTTGTGGGCTATTTGAAGAGGATGGGTAAGTAGACGTAGTCGGCTTCTTGTACAATTTGTGATCAAGTGGATAGCCATGCAGTGAATAGCATTTGTCCACTGTATGTCCTAGTTTATAGCAATGATTGCACTGAATGGTTCGGCGAATGGGACGATAATTAGATGGCCATTTGCCATCATCCCCAGAGGCCGAAGAGCGAGACTTGTAGCTGGGAGGGGAAGGATGCAATGCAGCAGAAGAAGTCTGTACCAAAAAGGCTTGAGGTTGAGAGCCATTGGTCGACTCAGGAATGGAGACTTCACGTTGGGCTTCCTCTTGCAGCAATAGAGAATAAACTCTGTTGACAGATGGTAATGGATGCATGAGAAGGATTTGGCCTCTAATTGTAATGTAGGGCTCATTAAGTCCAATTAAGAATTGGAAAACCTGTTGGGTTTCCTGATAATCAAGAAGAACATTGGAGGCATTACACTCACAAGGAGGAACTGGAAGGAGAGTGGCTAATTCATACCAATATCCTTTCAGCCCATTAAACTAGTCTGCAATGGAAGATTGCAATTTTTAATGAAGGCAACGGAACGTTGAAGTTGAAAGATGCGAGGACCATTGCTACGTCGTCGTCGTTGGACAAGGTCCTTCCATAATTGGTAGTCATAAGAAGCATAAATGATATTGCCAGAGAGGTTGGGAGAGATAGAGTTGAGGAGCCTAGAAAGCACCATGTAATTGCAACGTTGCCGAGATGGAAATAAAGGATGATTTTCTACTGGTGGGAGGATGGTACCATCCACAAACCCCAACTTGTTTTTGGCACTCAATGCATCCTCATAGCACGACTCCATGTTACATAGTTCTTGCGAGTTAAAGGTTGAGAAACAAGGAAGAGACCAGGGTTATTAGAGTAATGGAGAGAGTAAGGATTGTAAAGATCATGCCGGAGAGTTTGATTGGTAGGGGAGGGAGGTGGTAGAATGGATGAAGATGGAGGAGAAGACCCCATCGTAGTTGTTGTCAGTGGAACAGAGTCGGGCATGGAAATCTGGAAAAAACTTGGATTGTGACCTAGCTCGATACCATGTGAAGTTGAGACAATAGTGCATTGCTTCTATTGATCTGATATGTATATATGGTCATAGAACAATCTGTTTTGTTTACGTGAATCAAAACAGATAAACAGAGAATATGAAACAGAACTTGGCTATAACCATACAACAACAATCTGACTATTAAACAAGAATCATGCTAAGAAGCTGGCAAAATGTTCAATTTTTTTACAAAGCATCGGGAAATATTTGATGTGTGGCAAATATTTGGTTTGATGTAACTTACCAAAATGAGAATTAATTGTTTTTTCTTTGGAATCAATCAGGAAATTTGACAAAAGAGTTACTTATGTTGAAATTGAAACCACATTTTGATTTTTTTCTATTACAATTCAATTTGTCCATGATTTTTGCGGCAAGAACATCGATTGATCTTGGGACAGAAGTACGATGAATACTACGGTCCGTTTTAATGCTTCATTGATATTTGGTGAGTAAACAGTCAAATGGGAATCGATTGTTATTTGGAGAAAGGTTTTGAGAAACAAAAGTGTAATCTTTGTTAGCTCTTTGGTGAAATTGGTTGCAACATTCTCTGGACAAGCACGGCGGGTTCTCCCAAGGGTATTTTCTCCTAAGCCTGATCCATCATATGCCTTGCTTTCACGTTTATTGTCTGAGATGGGCTCTCGCTTGAAGAAGCTGAAGGAAATAGTCAATCTTCTCACTAGTGAGAGTTTGAAGACTCTGGATGCACGAGCATAATATTTGGAATCCAAGCTAGTCTATAACTCGAACCAGGTCAAGATCTCCAACTTTGGCGACTGTTATTGTACCCAATACTAAAGCCAAGAGACGTGATTAATGGAGGTACTCAACTGAGATGGCGGGTTTTTTTATCAGCAGTCACTGATTCTTAAATGAAGTTTGATACAGAAAAAAAAAGGGCAGAACAAGGAGCATGGCGCAGAAAGAGAAGAAAGAATCCGCCGGCATGGGGACTGATTCTGCTGCGGTTGCAGGAACGGTGGACCGTCTCCGGCCAGGCCCGCCATAAATGACCATGTTTTGTGGTTACAAAAGCGGTGGTGGGGGAGCCGGAAAGTCCATATATGGGTGAAGCTGTATGCACTCTGTCTGCCTCCGGGTCGGCGACAATCCCATAACAGAATCCAACACAAACACCGGGAACAAGAAAACCAAAACATTTGCTCTTCCTTACCATGCATTCATCAATCAATTATTACATCAACAGAATCCAACACAAACCAAGTACATATGGATTGAAGTCCTGCAGTTTCTTTCTTCATTATTACCTACCAAATTGCTAATCTAATGAAGAATCACTGTTTGCTAATTGGCTAGAGGAACAATTCCTCATACCAAAAATTTTAAACTTTAATAATCAACCTGATCAATGGTTTAATTGAATTGAAATTGCGAGAGATGCTGCTATCTGAATCAATGGCAGGGTAGTTTTTTTTGAATGAAATGCGCCTCTTGGATTGAACTACCATTTTTTATTCTTTTGGCAAGCAAATAACAATCACCATAATTGTTTTCATCTCTTACGGCATGTAGCTTTTAGTTTCTTTTGGATGGATGCTCACCTGAGTGTGTATGCAAAAGCAATCAGAATAGTGTTTGCTCCGACTCTTTCCCTCCCCCCCGTTACAAAGACAAATAGAAACAGCATTCTTTGAATTTGGTGAGGAATATAGATTTTTTTTGCATTGTGATAATGCTTGATTAGCATCTACAAATTTTCATCAAAAGTAAGCGAAGTGTTTAGAGTTAATTATGAGTAAGATCTGCTTTTAAGCTGGCTGCTTATCTTTACTTACGTTTTTCATTTGTTTACTGTGTTGATATGGAAGTTAGAGAGCTTGATTGATCATTATACTGCTGGGTTTTTTTTGGCTATTTTTTCTTCAACTTTTGAGAAAAGGATATACCCGAGGATGAGGAGGATTTTATTTATCATCGTGGTCCCTTTTTATCAAGGGAAGATGAGCACCTTGATGTTGAAGAAGTTGAAAGGGAAATTCAGGCCAGTTTCTGGTGGTGTATTTTGGTAGTATTTCTTCCTTTATCTCATTATTTATGTAGTTCCGACCTTTTTTATTTTCTTACTTATGCTTGCTAGTGTTATGCATTTCAAAAATGGTCTAATCTTGCCGAGCATGATGAAGAAACTACCGAGATTGAACAACAGGCTTTGCTACCTTTAATCAAGGATCCAAAACTATGGATGGTGAAATGTGTGGTAAGATTTCCTTCTATGCATTTTTTAATGCAAGAATTGCATATGGATAAACATACTATAACGATCCAGTCCAAAGTTCAAACTAATGGGTAACTCATCTCTTTAAAAATAATTATCCAAAGCTAAAAATTAATAACGCATTCCCATTTACAAATCTGAATCTAAAAATTAATAACACATTCCTATTTATAAACAGAATTTTACCTTAATAGGCATTAGATGTAAAATATGGGACTAAATTGACGGATCTCACAATTAACTCAGCCGTTGCTGGCTCTAATCCACGACCTTTTCTAGTCCGTGATCGGTAGCCTAACCAACGTACTTAGTTTAGCCCACTATCTAACACGGAGTCAGAGGCTCTCATACCATTTGTAATTAATCGGTCCAAAATACAACATAATGAGCTAAGCCATCTTTTTAAAAATAGTTAACTAAAGTTAAAGATTTATAGTTCATTATCACTTATAAACAGAATTTTACCCGATTAGATACTAGATGTAGGATTGTGACTTATATAGTCTATTATCACTTCTTTGGACCAAATGTAAGAATTTTGAAGATAAAATTTTCAACGGTGGGTAAATTGTGAAATTCTTTAACTTAGTCTTGCATCTAATACCTTCCGGGGTAAAATCCTGATTATCAGTAAGAATAGACTAATTTAGTTAACTACTTTTGAAGAAATGAAATGATTTAAGACTATTACGTTACACTTTGGGCATCTTCCTGTGCTCTTTTTCATTGTTTACATATTGGGCTTGAGAGAGAGGCAGCTGTTCGCCTTACGCAAAAATTTATAGATAAAAGGCAAAGAATTGCAAATTAGATCTGTTATTGCTCTTGATCATTTGAAGAACTACATATACATTGAAGCCGGCAGATAAGCACATGTGAGGGAGGTAAGAAAATGACTCTTTCCTCCACGATGTTCAAGAGTTGTGTATTTTGGTACTATTTCTTCCTTTGTCTTATTGTTTATGTAGTTCCGACCTTTTTTATTTTCTTACTTATGCCTGCTTGTGTTATGCATTTCGGCTTGTTTTTTATGAATAGTTTTTGGAAGTTTTACATATGATATTATTAAAATCATTTTCCTTTTTATCTCGATTTGCCTTAGACTCTGAAGTTACTATGTCAACTGGAATGGTTGGAGGTCGAGATTTAGTCGTAGAATGATACCAAAAGCATGCATGAGTAAGCTTGGAGTTTATGGACATCTAACTAGAATGTGGTTGATGTATACCAGGCTTGTAGATGTCTCCGGAGTATATATTCGCAAAAGTTTGTGCTTGTTTCGGTATAAGAAATGACTGAGGTTCTTTTTGTGGAAAGTAAATCCATTGATATTTCAAGGGATACGTGGGTTCGGATGAAAATTGGTACTTACGAAGGAGATTTGGCCCAGGTATTCTCTTGTTTTTAGTACTGCATATGCTTGTTCTTATTTTTGTTTTCCCCCAATCTTGAATCTGTTTCCACAGGTTGTAGATGTAGATAATGTACGACAGAGAATTCAATTCAAAGTGATTTGCATGCTTTAGTTAAAAAATTGGTATGAGCTTTCAACTTAACTTTCTGAAATGTATATCTCGATTAATAAAGAAACAAATGGAGATTTGCTGGAGATGCAGGCTATTTGAACCAATAAAATATTTTTTATCACAAATTGTTTCAAATAATATAAAAAATAGTTAACAAAAATTTAAAATTTGAACTCTTCAACAGTCGTGTTGTGTCATATTAGACTTCTATTTTTTGTTTACACTGATCATTTTTCGACATTATTAGAATGGCAAGGATGTTCCAAAGAAGAAGACTATCCGCCCCCCACCACGGCTTTTGACTACTGTTCAAATGAGGTAACATTCTCTTCTACCATCTTGTTTTGCATGAGAATGATTATATTACCTACAGTTTATTCTTCTTTTTGTTTGGATAGGGATATGAAAATTCGGGTGGAGCGTAGGAGTCCTGAGGGAATCGTATGTGAATCCATTGATGGCATGCTCTTCAAAGATGGTTTTTTGTATAAAAATGTCTCCATGAGGTAAATTAGTTCTCGAACCATTCAACCATCCTTTGATGAGCTTGAGAAATTCCAAAAGCCCGTAGAATATGTAGACTCTGACATCAAATCTCTTTCAGCATTGTTTGCCAACAAGAAAAAGGCCATTTCGTGAAGGGTTATCCAGTGATTGTTGTCGAAGGTGAACTGAAAAATTGAACGGGGCGGGTTGAAAAAGTGGATGAAGAAAATGTTTATATTAGACCAAAGATGTTAGGCTTACCGGTATGTCGTATTGGTGCCTTCTTTTTTGTTGTCAATTTTTATACCTTGCTAAGTACATATCTATGCTTCCATCTTGTGCCCAAAGATATGTTCTAATAAATATCCTATGCGTGAATCATGTATGATGTAAATTTTCAATTGCAGATATTTAATCATTAGTTAGCTATAAAACATGTGGCTTATAATTTTGTGCTGGTGAAATTCTTTATTTGAGGAATTCAAGCTTTATGGTAATTGTGGTGGTCGATTTGGGTTTTAGAACCGTGCACCTCATAGATTGGTTGAGATTGTAAGAAAGTAAGAACAAGGGACGTAAGAACGGAGAAAAGATTAGCATACCCCCAGTGGCTTGGAAAGGGATCAACTGGGCTTAGGATTGCTGTGTTATGCCTGTGACCAGTTTGAGTTTGCTTCGCAATTTATGAGGTTTTGGTCATCGATGGAGGGTAGCTATATTAATTTGTGCAAATTGCTATTATTTTGAGCCATGGCATCATTTTTTGCTTAGAATATTTGACTTTGCATGTGTAGCTGAGATGATTGTTGGGTGAGTAGGTGTGGGTAAGAGTTTACTCTGCCTTCATAAAATTTTGACCTTTCCGTCCAGTGGGTGGACTTTATTGGGTATAATGTTACGGTGGAACTTTATTAGATGAGATGGCAAGTTCATTTACTTTCAATAGTAATAGAGGCTTCGCGACAGTGACAATAGGTTAATTCTGTTCACATTTTTGCCTTATTTTGAATCTTTTTGAATGAAGTTGTCGACCTGTGTTTGAGTTTAAGATTTTTATTCAGGGGTTATGTGACCATGCATGATGCATGCTTGTGATCATATAACTTCCTGGTATGATATTCCCGATATTTGGAAGTTACATTTGACTGGTTTTTGTTACAGAAAACACTTGCCATTAAAGAGAAAGAGCTTTGCAAGTATTTTAAACCTGGTGATCATGTGAGACTTGTCTCTGGTGCTCGAGAAGGTGCAACTGGTATGGTTGTTGAGGTTAAGGGCCATGTACTTACCTTTTTGTCCGATAAAACTAAGGGAGATGTAAGTTTTCTCAAAATTTTTTACCGCAGATATGTAGTTGTTGTTGATTCCGGGCTGCTTAACATTACTTTCCACGTATATTTTACCTCTATTATGCAGATCAGAGTATCTGCAAATACTGCTGTTAAGAGCTCTGGAGGGACGACCGGACTCAATTTAGATTTCCGACTCAATTTGGGTTGAAGTCAAAAGAAATAATAAGCTTGGGTTTTGTGCCAGACCGATTCGGCCCAACTGGAAGACCCGAACTTGTAAAAAAATAAAATAAACTTAAGAGGGATTTCTTTTAAAGAAATGTAACTAGAACACGAAAAGAGAATGGCTTAACAACAATTTCAAATAGGAATACCAAATTTTAAAATGATAGTATATTGTTTTATATCCAAACTTTGAAAATTGAGGTATCTTACTTTTTAAGATCACAAAGATATATAGTTCTATTGAAGTAAATATTATTAAATTTATATTAAATAACTCGAATTTTAACTTGAATGTTCAGTTTTAATTAAATACTACTAGGGCCTGAAATTGACTATAACGAGTTCGAGCAATATATAACAACTGTGACTAGCAAAACTCTGACTTGGTAATTAAACAACCTTAGGTAGCTAATTAGGATAAATTGTTGTGGCAATTAAAGAATGGAATAAATAGCCAAAAATATCCCTTCATGGTATGGGTTTAGTGTGTTTTTTTAAAGAAAATGGCCAAATTGCCAGTCTATAATTTAATTGGCTAAAATTTAACCAAAATATTAAATTTCTTTGAACAATAGATCGAAGAAGCAAAATGGCTGGTATAGAAATAATGTTATTATCATAGTATGTATTTGCCAAACTTGACATACAGTACTATAATATGTACTGGGATTGAAATCCATAAAATTTAAAATACATATATCACACATCCAAAATTATGTTCGTCGAATGCAATCTGATCTTACGTACTTCGTGAACATGGAATTATATGATTTTTCATTAGAATCCACGGCTAAACCACGTGATCTATACATTGGTAAAGAATTCCACATGATGACTCATGAGTACTTTAATTCCCCGCACATACCAAATACTCTTTCTTATACACACAGCTTCTTGGTATGAACTTTGATATGATACATACAGTTATACATGCCTGACCATAATAAATAACAGTGAACAAGATGATCAATATTACAACAAAGTCAACATATAAGTTCATGTTGTATACATGGATCAAAAGATATATATATATATATATACATACAGAGAGAGAGAGAGAGATTAAAAAGATTCAAGAAGGTAGAGGAAGCATGGTATGTAATTAATTTACTCATGTTTCTTGATGATCAATTGAAAAAAAATTGAAGTGAATTCTCCGGCTTCAAATTTGGATTGACCCATGAAAAGAAATCATCGAAGTCTTGATGTTAATAACGTATAATAGCTTATTCATTTTCTTTAAAGTTGCTATTGAGGTGGAGAGATCTTCAGATCAAGTCCGATGTCCATTCCATTGTAAGCGATTGGAGCATACATCCACAGATCATCCGAGCTCAGCAGCTGCATATCATTATAAGTTGAATACATGAATCAAAAGCGTTTCAATATTGTTTTTTTCTTTTTAAAAGAAACCGACAAAGTGTAATACATTGATCATGCATTATATATAATTTAATGCATGGGGATCGATGATAATATATAAGTTCAGTGAATAGCGAATACACAAGTCCACCATTAATCCACCACTTCAAGAAGAGATTAAACTATGAAAAGATTTAAGTAGTTATTGTGTAGAACAGATTCATGCATTACTATTGCACGTGCTGATCTTACCTTGATTTGGAGCTGCAAGAACTTCACATACTGAACAGCTTCTTCAAGCATTGTGCTAATGTCGACCTGCCATGGAAGTTCTACTCCATGAGCTTTTTTGTCATAAGTTGAGCAGATCAGATTGACATTATTTTATCGTCATGTGATCCAAAAACTTACTTTTGTTCCATTGGGGACCAAGTTCTGCAAGATCCTTAGCCTCTCATTTATTCTTTCTCTTCTTTTCTGCAAACATGAGCAATGGAAAATTCAATGTCAAATTTCTAGTTTCAAGCAAAACAATACATCTTCCAATGCATGTAAATGATTATAACTGTTTCTATCAATAATATTTGACATATATTTACCCTCGCATAGAGGCTTTGGGGATCAGTGGCAGAACCTCTACTTGCCCTTGTTTTCCCATTCAAGTTGAGAGCCTTACACCCTTTGGAACTAGAGCTTGCTCTTCCATGGGTCTCTTCTGATGCATTGGAGTCATCCTCAGAATAGCTGCTAGAGCTTTGGCCATTCGGAGAAGTCACCATATTGTCTTCTTCGTCAGCCGAGATCGCCGCCGCTGGCACCTTCAAATTCTTCTTAGCCTGTACAACTCTTGGGTTCCTTTGGACCTATACATCACATTTCAATTAGTGAACTCCAGGAAAAAGACGCACCAATAATGAAGAAACCGATCTAAGTACGTATACTACTTTATCCAAAGTGCATTTGGACGGAAGTATATGAAATATTTATAATGATGTTGATGATGACGATGACTACTGCGATGAAATATTGTATACTTACATGTCTTGAGACCCTGGTCTTCTTCTTTGGATTCTCTGTTTGGTTATTGGCACTATGATCATCAACTTTTGGTTGATCAGCTTCTGGTGTTAGCAACTTGCGTTTCGGAGATGGGTGATCAGTGGTAAGGACAACCTGCAGTTCAGTGGCATTGAGATTGGATTCTTCAAAATAGTTGTCATTGGCACCACCCTTCTTGTGATTTTCTTCATTCAACATAATCAAAAGATCCACCGAGCTGGCATTCGGTTCCTCCCCGGGAAGGCATTTATGAAAGAGCTGCCGCTTGAATCACCATTTACATAATCTGAAGCTCCAAGACTAGTGTTATATACATCATGAGGCCAAGTAGTACTACTAGTGTACAAGCTGCTATTAGCATTGAATTTTGTTTCCCCTTCTTTGCCAGCCTCCTGCATAATACTGTTAATGGTGGAATCTTCATGGCTAGTACTAGTGTACCAGCTGAGCGAAGCTGGGGCATGTGAATTTGAATCAAACTCCTGCAAATTAGAACATGGGTAGTTGCAAAACAATTGTGACATGAACTCTGAATCTTCAAATGCAAAAGAACTCCAGTTTGAGTCAGAGATCATTCCAGTTGGTTCCATTGCAAATGGTGAAATGGGTAATCTCCAATGGAGCTGGGAAAGAATGAAGGGAGAGAAGGTGGCAGCTTGTTGGTTAAAGTTTAGAAAATAGCCTCCTGAAAATAAGAGAAGTGGGGGCGCATACTTATACAGGTAGCTGTTTAGCACTGGCTGCACCCTTATTAACCAACACTTCCCCCTTATAGATTTTCAATTGCTATTTTATGTATCAATCAAGGACAATTCCCACGAGTATTTGGGCCTACACGCGTTACAGCTCAGAGATGGGACAGATTCATGGCATGTATGAATAAATTTATAACAACACACGGAAAAAAATGCTGGTGCTAGCCTTTCCAATATTAAATATCGCTGAGAAACTCTCGCAAAAGCGTCTGACTTATTTTGTAACATGATTAGGTTAATATCAAGCTTGAACTACAGTACTGTGCACGCATATAGATATATATGGGCATTCAATTGTTTGAGCCCTATTTGAGTACTACAGGTTTGATCGTCGACCGGTTTTAATTGGTTTATCTGCAGTTTTAAGTAACAAAATACAAATATAAACAAGAGCTTGAAAAATTAGAACGTCTCGTATTTGGGCTCATATTCGAAAGTATTTATGACCGAATTTAAATAAAAAAATGACAAATATACATAATTCCAACAAAATAAAACCGTGGTTGATTTGGTTTGTCCGATTAGTGCTCACCCTTGCATTGGACTAGCTTTGGGTCCGGGGAGGGAAAGAAGAGTCACACTCACACCTAATCAGTGAAAGAGTTTGGACCCGAGCTTTGTTTAAGTGAATAGAGTATGATTATTAGTGTGGAAAAACACAGAGGGGAGGATCACGTTCTGGGAGTTAGAACGTGGGAGGGGTCATATATGCAGATTAAGAGAGATAATGAGGAAGGAATAGTATTAATGTTGGAGTTCATCAGAAGAAGAACTAAGAGAAGGGTAATCGTGGGGTGGGCAGTATTCATTGACAATATTCTAAATTGTGATCCAACAGAGCAGGATGTCCGGAGTTTGCGATTCTTGTCTGCTTAGAAGGATTACATACCTACCAAAGTTTTCATTCCGACTATCTGTTCCAAAACTATATACATTCTTAAAGTAGTTAAAATTTTAAATTACTTTAATTATAATTTTTATAAATATATATATATATATATATATATATATATAATTTCAATCTGTTGGATATTTTTCAACCTTCAATTGGAGCTTTTAATAGACCTAGTCACAATTGAGATTTTTTTATATCAATTAAATCTTTTATTTAAAATTTTTAAGGTAAACGTTTGACATTCACAACCCGGCAACCTCACTTAATCTAGAAAACAACAAAAAAAAAATTACTCACTTTATTCAACTGCCTTTTATAGATTTTTTTAAAAAAAATCATGAAACTTGACAAAAATTTCTGATTCGTTCCTCTATTTCTACTTCACAATATTTACCATTATATTAAAAAAATATAAATCTGAAACTGCATAAGTACTTAACTAACTCCAAACTTTATATTTTCAAACCAATATCAAGGGAACGTCCAATTATAATTTGTACATATCAAAGTATATAGAAAAACATCCGATAATATAAAAAATTAATTTTAAAGATAAGTTTATAAATATAAATGAAGAGGTGAACTTAAAAATCTCTTATTGATTGTACCTTGTTGATTGTTGACGGTTATATTATCATGGCTTTTTTTACTCCAAAGTAGTGAATTGTCTGGGAGTATCGATAGTAAATATAGATGTTCTTTTCTTAGTTTTTTATGCTCAATTGGATTATATATATATAATATAAATACATGGAAAAATTATTTTTTAAAATTATTCTTAATTCTTAATTTTTATATTTTAATTTAATTCTCCTAATTTTCTTAGTTTTAGTTTTTCTAGTTTTCTTATAATATTAGACTTTCCTATTTTATTAGAACATCTAATTTTTCAAGTTTTAGTTTTCCTAGTTTTTCTATAACATATATTAGGTTTTCCTATTTTATTAGGATACCTAATTTTTGTAGTTTTAGTTTTCCTATTTTTCCTATAATATATAAACTTGTCTATTTTATGAGAATGTATGTCAATATATTAAACTATCAACTTAACATAAAATTCAGAATAATATTAGGCTTTCATATTTTATTAGAATACCTGCTTTTTGTAGTTTTAGTTTTCATAGCTTTCTTATATATATATATATATATATATATATATACTATTCTTTTATGAGAATACATAACAATATATTAAACTATCCACTTGGCGTAATATTCACATGGCATAAAAAACCCTCTTATTAGATAGATATATAGTAGATAGTAAATATGAGTACCACTGGAGTCTGCAGGGATGGAGATACATCGAAAGCTTTAACGGTCTTAATCATAATCGTCTCGTATGGTATATGTTTAGGTTCAGAGTTGCTGATCTAAGTATTCTCGAGCAGCGTCAGCATTGTTTAATTAGCATGTTCAATATATAATTAGAAACACACATATTATGACATATATATTTGTATACCGTGAAAATTTTGTAGCTAGGAAGCCTTCGGCAGGAATTCTGATGCCTCAAGCCTTAACTAAAATTAGTTATCCAATTGAGAACATTATTAGTTGGATAAAGTGGCATTCTGTTGAAGTACCTACCACGTCTCAGTACATACGTATTCTATATTAATTTGCTAGCGGATTTATGTTCACGAAAAGCATGATATATTTCAATCTAATACAAGAGTTAACAGCTTTTACCATGCAGACTTATAAGAAGATAAAAAGTATAGCATGTTATTGCCTTGCCTACGATTTCCAATTTTTCGAACCCTAATTACCATCTACGTGCATGACCCAAGTTACCACTTTCCTTACTACAAACTAACCAAGGGATAAGAGAGAACATAAATAGTCATTAGTACTGGATGAAAATGGAAGGCGAGAGATAGTGATGATCAGCGGCCGGCAGATCATAGCTAGGAAATGTACACAGAAACAATTGCAATCATTTTTACAATCTTTACGGCAGCCATAGATTTCATTAAAAACTACATATCCTACAGTACTTGATCCACCTTGATCGTCGGTCACAACCAATCCATCAAATCTCTCCCATATCTGATCGATCCCATATTTCGAGTTGAGTTTTCATCTAACCAAGGAACCCAACCGTAGCTCTTCCTTAATATATAGACACCATAGCTCTTCCTTAATTGGCTTTCAACTCAACAGAGATTCTGGCGAGTTCCCCGGCCCCAATCAAGGTTTATTCAACTGATTTTCTTGAGAGCTAGCTAGTTACCTGTTTGGTCTTCCCATTATTATTCACTTGTTTTCTGCCGGCCATTGCACGATCTTGGCTGCAATTGCTTTTATATTATACATTGAAACTACGAACACTTAGACAAAAAACATCTCACTTATTAGTACATTAATACATATGAATTGTATATAAAACATCAAATAGGCCGGCCATTGCACGACGAGACCACTGTTTGAGAGATGATTTCTAGAGTTTGAGAGCTGTCGCCGCATAATTGAGATGTTATTACTCAAACAATATGAAAAGGACAGCTTTCGTACTCCACCATGTGAATGTAGCAAGACATTCATAATTATATGATCACCGTTTATTATATTCGTACACGGATACAATATAATTGTAGATATATAGATTACACTTGTTCGTCCTCGAGTTGGATTTCAAAACCAAAGAGCATAGCAACGTGTTGGCAATGCAGTCTGACAAGTGTTGTTGTTTTGCGGAAAGTTAATTATGTTCATCAACTCTGAATAATTAAACTTCCTTGGTCTAATTTACTCACAGTAAATATATGTAAAAAATGGTGTGTGTGTATATATATATATATATATATATATATAGATATGGGCTACTCAAGCAACAGAAATTCTTCCTATATTACAATTTAATTTAGGTCATCCCTCTATTTATTCCCCCCACCCCAATGTTTTGTCCCGAAAGCTGATATATATATATATATATATATATATATATATATATATATATATATATATCCCTGTGATGCAGCACAACCAACATGGCTATGCAGCATTTTTTCAGCCATTGGATCGCGATCCAATGGCCAGAAAATAACCACTCACCTTCCCCTTCCCCAACCAACTACGACGGGACCATAGTGGTGGTGAGGGCAATGGTGGTGGAGGGGACTGCTACGACGGTGGGTGAGGAGTTGCGGCGGTGGTAGGGTGGAGGGGTTGCAGTGGAGGGCGTTGGCAGGGAAGAGGGGTCGCAGTGGCGAGTGGGGGCAGAGGGGCCACTATGCACTCGACCACAGTGGCAACAACGAGGCTGCAGTGGCAGGGATATAGGGGCACGCGATGGCTAGGCCACGATGGCAGCATTGCTACAGCCTTGGGTGAGGTTGTGGTGACGACGGGTCGCGGAAGTGTGAGGTAGTAGAGGAGCCATAGTAGCAGTGGCAAGGATGCGACGCTTGGTTGTGCTGCACGGCGACCCCGGGCATGCACCGTTCAGGCCTGGGGAAGAGTCAGGAAGGCATCGAGCGGCTAGCGGCCAGGTCGCTGGCAGTGGGGTGGCGCGGCCAAACAAAGAGGGGGAGGGAGGAAAGGGCGATAGCAATTTCGTAATAAAAACTTGACTCGCTCCCGACTCTAGTCAATATTATGAACTAAATTAAAATAATAATAATAATTTTATAATAAAAACTTAACTCGCTCCTGACTAGAGTCAATATAACGAAATAAATTAAAAAAAATCATAATAAAAACTTGACTCACTACCAACTAGAGTCAATATTATGAAAGAAATTTAAAAATAAAATAAAATAATTTTATAATAAAAACTTGACTCGTTCATGATTCAAGGCGGCGGGCCACAACTCTGACTCGAAACTTGGACACCGCCCATCTTTGCCGGGTGGGGAAAAAACTTGACTCGCTCGTTGGGGAAGAAAACAAAGTTAGTGAAGAAAAATAAAACAATGATAATTTTGTAATAAAAGTTTGACTCGCTCCCGACTCGAGTAAATATTACGAAATACGTCTCAAAAATTATGAAAAAATAGAATAAAATACCATAAAATAAAATAATCTATTAGAACTCAGTTATTTTATTTTGTGATATTTTAATGTATTTTTTATATTTTTGGGATATATTTCATAACTCGAGTTAGGGCGAGTCAAATTTTTATTACGAAACTATCCCTATCCATTTCCTTCCTAATTCGAGTTAATATTACGAAATACATTTCAAAAAATATGAAAAAAATAGAGTAAAATATCATAAAATAAAATAATCCATTATAACTCTCTTATTATATTTTATGGTATTTTACTGTATTTTTTATATTTTTCAAGATATATTTTGTAATATTAACTCTAGTCCAACGCGAGTTAAGTTTTTATTACAAAACTACCCCTGCCCATTTCATTCTCCCCTATTTGCCACGCTGATACTCTGTTTCCCACCCTTGTTTTGCCGTGCCACCCGATTGTTGGCGACCTCGCCCACTGCTAACCAGCAACGCTGTCGGCCAATGGCATCGCTGCATCGCTGCCTCGCCACGGCCTCCCTTCCTTCCCCCTCTCACTACCGTTTTCCTTCCTCGGAGACCCACTGCTGCCCACCTTGTACGTATTGCCGCCGGCCACCAACCACGGCAACGACCTCCGGCAACCATCCTTACCCTATTGCCCTCCCTTTCTGACTCTTCCCCAGGTGACCCAAGGTGGTGCGGCATAGAGGGGGGGTGGGGGAGGAGGGGGAAGAGGGGCGTGGCGGTCGGATGGGCGAAGAAAGGGGGGAAGGGCGGGGGAGATTGATTTACAGCTGTTGGATTCAATCCACTGGAACATAGCAAACTCCATGTGTGTGTGTAGAAGAAATATGTATATTACGCGTAAGAAAGGGAGGAATAGAAGAAACATGTACTTTCTTTTTACCCCAAAGCAGTAATATGCACTTGATGGCAGTATCTAAATAAATTATGTGGGTATAGCTTATAGTCGCTAAATAGAAGTTATTCTCTTTAAATTAAAGCTATGAATAATCGATTTTTTGTAGAGTGATTTTTTTAAAAAAGACTAGCTTAATTACTGGCTACATATTGCGGTAAGGCATTCCTTTTGTGAATGAAGCATGCTAAACAGATAGATAATTTGACCTGGTTTCACATAATTGACTTTGTTGAATGTTTACATCTTAGTATGATTTTTAAACGCAAATGACGCCATTGTCAAGAACTTAATTTGGTCTTTAAGTGGCGCAATAACATGCCCATGGATGTGTTTGATTAGGGATGGGTTTCATACCTGAACCCTGTATCCGACCCGTGCAATCCATTCCATTTACCGTAATAAGTAATAACTCCATCTAATCTAAATCCAGACTAAACACATATCAGATCCGTAAATGATATGAATTTTAATAAAATGTGAAGAAAAAATTAATAAAATTATTTTAATCATTTAAAATAAATTTATATCATCTATTTATATCGAGAACATTAACCCATATTTGATTTTAAAATTTTCAGAATATATTTGAATAGTCTGAAGTCCATTTCTGTTTTATACTCATTCAGAGTGGATATAAATGGGTCAAATACTAATCAGGTATTGTGTAGGGGTGCTTGTTGGGTTGGGTACCCCAAAGCTCTACCCGTCCAAACCCAAATAAATTGGGTTTGGTAAACGATACATGATATCTATTTTATAATGATTGGGTTTGGTTTCATATATCAGATAATTACATTTTAATAATATAAATTTCTTTTATAAAAATTATATTTAATATAATTTAAATTTTATTATATAGATATGGTGTTTATAGGTGAAATTAATATGTCTTAAACTTTTTTGTATTAGCCCATTTAATCTCCTTATTTTTTAGATAATTATTTTTAATTTAATTTTTTATGGTGCTATTAAATTTAATTTTTAATTACAAAACTGGGTATTAATTGATCAAGTTCGGGTTATAAAAATTTAAATAGTATATGGTTGGGTTTGGTACGTGGGTTTGAGGTAATTAACAAGTTTAGTATGATCAATGCCGACCAAACATGACCTATAGGTACCTCTAATATTACAGATATCAAATATCCAAGACAATTCATATATATATTATTTAATTAATGGTTATATGCTGATTACAAAAGAAAAAAATCTTCGGGCATAAATACATGACCTTTTACATAGTAAATCGAAGTCTCAAAATAGGTCATCACTAGCATTTGATTGAACCTATTTCTGTGCTTTGCGAAAAATCTTCTCTTTTTTTATGCATACATGAGTAAGATGATCAATAAGGGTGGTCTACACCTTGAAAGGTGAAAAGATACGTCGATTGGATGTAAAATATGTTTGGGGAAATGAAAATAACTCAAGACTCGAGAGTCTGTGATACAATTTATCAACAACTTTATTTGTTTATAAAGAAAAATTAATAATAATATCACATTCAATTAGGATTGCCGTTCTCCAGCTAGTTTAAGGTCGAGATGTATATAAACAGTACGTGTCGAGAGTTGAGATACCTATAATCATGACTGAAAATAAATAAATAGATAACCATAAAGCACAACGAAACACTATGCGACTTACAATTATTAGGTATACCTTCACAATGATCACCTTTTGAGGACCCTCAAATGTCAATTAACTGCTAAGGCAAAGGCCAAATTATGAGTCAAACCTCAACATATGATCTTCATTTATTGAAATCTCGCCGATGCGTACGATCTGGAATCGGTAATCATTATAATTTCCATTTCAAGATAGCCCATATAAATAAATTAGTTTATCTTAAATCATAATTGAAAATATATTATAAGATACTTTTAAATACAAACTGAGAAATAACTAAGTATTTAAATCTCAAAAGTCAGAGCCGCAGCATTAATATCATATTGAACGCTCAAATATATATATATATATAACTTATATATTTGACTTTTTAATTAGTGTTTATACACAGCTAGTTAAATATTAACTTTCTAGTAATCATTATAAGCACATATAACCAGTTGTACTCAATATTCAGGAGCTAAAAACTAACCGGTAACAAATGATAGCAATCAATATCCATTTCGACTCCTGTGGACTACCTAAAATTATACTACGTCTAATTTGAGTTTTAATTAGTCCGAAAAATGAGCATATATTTGTAAACTTCCTCGTCTTGCCAAAAATTAAGTTGGGATCATATCATTGAACCCTGTACTAGGTAAGATGTTGAGCTATGCTAGGATAACTATAAAGCACAACGAAACACTATGGAACTTACAATTATTAGGTATACCTTCACTATGATCACCTTTTAAAAGACCCTCAAACGTCAATTAACTGCTAAGGCAAAGGCCAAATTATGAGTCAAACCCAATATATGATCTTCATTTATTGAAATCGTGCCGATACGTACGATCTGTAATCAGTAATCATTATAATTTCGATTTCAAGATAGCCCACATAAATAAATTAGTTTATCCTCAAAAGTCAGAGCCTCAACACTAATATCATATTGAACGCTCAAATATATATAACTTATATATTTGACATTTTTTAATTTGTGTTTATGCACAGCTAGTTAAATATTGACTTTCTTGTAATCATTATAAGCACATATAACCAGTTGTACTCAATATTCACGCCCTAAAAACTAATCGGTAACACATAGCAATCACTATCCATTTGGACTCCTGTGTGGACTACCCAAAATTATACTACGTCTGATTTGAGTTTTAACTAGTCTGAAAAATGAACATATATTTGTAAACTTCCTCTTCTTGCCAAAAATCAAGTTGGTATCATATCGATTGAACCTTGTTAGCTGTCCTAGGCAAGATGTCGCACTATACGTTATTTATATAGGATAAATTTTAATTTTATATATAAATTATCATATTAAATAATAAAATAGATTATAATAATTTAATATCTTAGATACATATTGTGATTGATTTTAAAGATACATCATATTTCAATGAAAAAAAATATATAATTATTTGATTTTTTTATTATATATTTTTTCAAGACAATTATATTTATTCTTATTATTAAAAAATTAGATAGTTTAAATTAGTCGAGTTCCAACTCCCGTCTTTCTACAGAAAAAACCATTTTTTTATTTTTTAAAAAGAATTGAGGTTAGTGTGATTGACCATTTACATAAGGTATTTTTATTATATTTTTTAAAATTTTCTTGTAATTTGATTGGTTGATTCTCTTATTTTTAATCTTAGATCAATATTAAATTCTTCCTTTACTAATAAGAATAGATAATATACCAAATTAATTCTCCTTTTATTAATAAGAATAAATAATATACCAAATTAAATGGACTGTGGAATGATCATGACATGTATGGAAATAACACAATCTGAAACTGGTTTAATACAGTGATTTCCTGCTTAAGTATTAATCCAATATTGTTGTGTGGATCCTCCATATATCTATGCATTACTCTAATTAGGGTTCTGAGGGTACTGATGATCATAACCAGATGCAGGTGACTAACCACTCGATCAACTGTTATGCACAAAAAGAGATGAAGCTTTAACAAAAGCCAAGATGGTATTCACTGACATTTATATATTAACCAGGTCGATCATGTTATATTAACAAGGAACAGTATGTTACTTGTCCTCATGACTCCTTGCCCCACACAATTATACTCAATAATTTAGGTGTTACATATAAACACAAATCATCTAGGTCCTTTTATTTAGTGCTTCAAACATATGTTTTATGTAGGGGTGTACGTCGGGTTAGATACCATGAAACCCAACTTGACCAAATTCAAATAAATTGGGTTTGGTATTCATATAATCGGGGTTTAGTTTTAATATACTGGATACCCATTTTATAATAGTCAGGTTTGAGGTTTGGTTTTAAATACGTGGTACCTGGTATCCTATTTCAATAATATAAATTTTTATAAGATTTATATTGAATATGATTTAAACTTTATTATAGAAATATATGTATTTTTATATTAAATTAATATGCTTTGACTTTATTTTTTTATTAGCTTATTTAACCTCCTTATTTTTTTAGATAATTATATCTAACTTAATTTTTCATAGTATCATTTAATTTAATTATTTATAATATAATCATTTTTTAAATGGTTGGGTTCAGATTTACGAAATGGATTCGGGTCAGGTTCGGTTCTGATAATAAAAAAATTAAATAATAAAAAATTGAATTTGGTACGTGAATTTAAAGAAATTAACTAGTTTGATAGGAACAATACCCGGCCAACCACAACCGATACCGCCGGTGATTGACAATACCGTGGGCATAGGGAAGCATGCGATCCGGTATTCTCCCAAGCGATCGGAAATAGAGGGAGGGGAAAAACTAGCTCCCAAGCAAGCATATCTTTAGTTTAAATAATGAACAAACGAGGCTTGTAATAGTGACTTAATGAAATGGGCAGGTCTTGAGATTAAACTTAAGGAGTTACGTCGACTTGGTTTAGCTTAGTTGAACTCAAGCTTCATACATTAGTGCTCTACAAGTTAAATATAATTGGCTTAACTAATTAAACTTATCTAATACGTACACACGCACAGATATGAGTGTGTGTTGATGGCTTTTACATTATTTGAGTCTTACATAACTTCCATAAGCATGTCTTTAATTTTCTCATACCACAAACCAGAAATTAACTTAGTAGAATCGTCAAGCTGGCCTCAAAAACTAGTCAAATCACATTTAATCTAAGCATGTACGTATAGGCTTGGTTTTCCAGTACTGCTTGAAATGATCGATCGGCTTGCAAAAACATATTATCGTACCAAATCAAGCTTGAGCTTCCTGGCTAATTTGGTGATTACAAGTGAACATGAAGAGATCTGGAGATCCCAACTCAACTTGGCCCAATTAAAAACCTTAGGTAATATAAATAAACAATAATATTGGTTCATATTGAATAAGAAGAAGGTGATGATCATAAGCAGATCATAATAAAAATTAGAAGCTGACAATTAACATGATCAGTTACGATCGTGCTCCTCACTATATATAAATGAAACAGAATTCATCAAAAGAACAGTGTGTAAATGTCCATGATCATGCCAACATAATCTTGTCCTTCTTGATATCTCTCATCTTGCACCAAGTATGATCTTCTGAACTACATAATTAGATAATATTGCATTAATATTATTCACAAGTAATTATAGTATTAATCTCCACACGTAGTAACTTTAGATTATGCAGCCACCCTTGATGTCTCACAGTCGCAGCTTCCTCATCATGTGTCGGAATAATAGTTAATTGCATGTTCAACTGTTTATTATAAACAGCTTGAATATATATACGTTTCTTTTACTCGGCCTATAGTAACCAAAAAATGCATTCGTATAATTGTATCTTGTAATTGAGTTACAATATTTACTCATGGCTAACTTCGCACATTAATCACTCGCAAGATAATATTCATTAGAACAAACAGGGCCACCTGTTAACCAGTTTATAATCAATCAAAGTGAGACAACAAACACTACATATATATATACCATGAGAGAATAAATGAAAATTAAAGCAGGTCAGATGAGATGATTACTTGCAGTGATTCTTTTTGACTTCATAAATGTGTTAATTTAGATAGCTTATTCGTGGTCGATTCCAGAATGCGGTGTTCAACGTTAGCTTCATTATTGTCTTATATAAGTTGCATGATCGTGCCATTTATTATGCAATATATGGACGTCAGTGCTATTGATTGTAAGAATTATTAGTACTTATAGAAGGCTTAATTAAGAAAGTGGTTCTAAATTAATGCCCCTAATTTGAGCTGAATCAATGACAAAGATTTTATTTATCTATTTTTTTATTTTAGTTTGCCTCTTTAGGAAGTGAGCAATCAATTAATCAATCAACATATATATGATTGGTCTCCGTGGAGCACCAAGAGCTACAAGTACATTTACGGAACCAATTCAAAATGTGCGCACACATGTATGCGATATAATGAAGTACATATGAAAAATCTGAAACAACCAACATGATTAGCTATTTATTTCTTAGTCAGAAGATAGATTAGCGTGTGGTACCTGAATCGTGTGCATGATTTGGTCGTATAAGAGTGCTAATTTGATGAATATTATCATTGGAGCTCAATATCAATTAATATAACCATACGAGTACTAATATTTTCATTATTTTCATTTCAATAAACTTGTTAAAACTTTAACGAGTACTAACCACAAAGAAATTAAATCCCACCTCTCCAAACATAAGTCTCCCCTATCTTCCTTCTTCATCAATCACCTATGATAATGATTTTCTTTCCGAATTGAGTTAACCCTCTACACTTAGAGAGATTCTGTTCTTTCGGAAGAACACCTCTTATTTTTTCTTCATATTTTTTCTACTTCTGCATCGTTATTGGGCTTAAGATCTTCAACCACTTGTTTTGGGTGTGGCATGTTGGGTCATATGGGTTTCTAAAAGTGACTTGTAAGTAGGTAGCAGCAAGTCTCTCTTAATACAAAAGTTAGCTGAATAAATAGCTGAATAAAATTTTATTATTAGTCTCTGTATAAATCACCATATTTAATATATTTCATTATTATCATTTCAATAAACTTGTTAAAACTTCTACAAGTACTAATATGCTGCTTCTAACACAAAGAAATTAAATCCCACCTCTCCAAACATAACTAAGAGTTGAGGGTACCATCAATCATCAATAATTCAATAACGTTCCTATTGATATATAT
>JAURVB010010675.1:0-22411 GCA_033002965.1 Piper betle
GTTCGGTAACGTAAAACCCTGACTCGAATCACGGGTTTTACATCTAGTACCTAATAGAAAGATATGGGCCGGCCTATATAGAAGTGATGACGAATTTATTGACTAACCACTTCTTAAGGAGTATATTTTAGGCACAATATAAATTTGATTCAATCATATTAATAAAAAGGGGATCTTTAATAAAAAGTATGAGATTCAACCAATCAAACTACAAGAAAATAAAAAATAAATCAAATTATTTTAATTTATCTTCTCATTACTTAAAATCCTTTAAAAATAGATTCTATATTAAATCATTATAATTTATATATTAATTAAATTGGAGTCTATCTAGAGCTCATGTTATGACATTTTCCCTAGATATATGTATAGAAAATGTTTTTTAGTTATCACCCTGGTAAGCAAATTGCTTCAGCAGATGTAGCATTGAAGAGGGCAATAAATAAGGGAAATCAATCAATGTAGGTGGAATTGAATGGAAGAGCAAGAAGCGAAGAGAAGAGAAGAGTGGGACCATGTGGGCCGAGGTAGCCTTCAATGACAAGTATTAAGGATGGCCCCCGTCGTCGGCAGCCCAACGTGGCCGTCGGCATCTCCACTGACACGGCCGACGGCATGGCAGAGAAAGTCGCCGGCCCTTCGCGATCCCTGTCTCTCCTTCGCCAGGCAAGCAGACCACTCCGGTGGCGACCTTGCGGGCCATGCGTGCTATATCTGTATATGGTCGCCCATGATGTACCCAAAATCAACGTCTCCGCTATTTTTTTAAGCTTTAAGAATATATATATATATATATTTTTTGTACCTAATGTATATATAGATTGATAGATATGTGTTCAACGTCGTCCTTATCATCGTTTTATCAATATCATGCATGCATTGTTAATTCGGTTCTTTTACTGTCCATGACAATATATATAGAGAGAGAGGAGGGAGAGCCGTTTTCCTACGCCATTTGGGCCATCTGATTACAAAATGGCCCAAATCTATTAGTTTTTTTTCAAAAAATAAACTAAACTTTGATATAAGTTGTCTGATTACAAGCACAGCCCAGATCCACTGGGAAGAGGTGGCCATCGTCGTCGCTGCCCACTCCAGGTTCTGACCCGACTAGCCGGGCAGGGGAGGGGGGCATCCGCGGTGGGGGAGAGGGGAGCGCGGTGGAGTTGGGCAGCGTAGCGGCGGGATTGGCCGCGGGGGAGGGGGTGTCTGCGGGCTGAGGAGGGGGGAGCGCAGTGGGGTTGGGCAGTGCGGCGGCTGTGGCCGGATCGGCCGCAGGGGAGGGAGGCATCCGTGGGCCAAGGAGAGGCGGGTGCGGGTGGGGCTAGGCAGCATGGAGACGACAACAGGATCGACTACGGGGGAGGGGGGCGTCCACCGGTGGGGAGTGGGGGAGCATCCGCAGTGGGGAAGAGACTCGTCGCGGGAGGCTAACCGGCCATGGACGCCGCCCCCCCACACCCAACCCCGCCCACTCCCCCGCCGTGAACATGCTAGGGTTGGGGGAGAGGGGACAGCTGCGGCGGAATTGGGGGAGGGGGGCGGGGTTGGGGGAAGGGTTATATCTACAGCTTGTCGGGCGAGGGAGGAGGCCAGAAATGGCCATTGGCGGCCGCCGGCGGGCACATGCATCATTTCTCGAGGATTAGATCTGGGTTGTCCTTGTAATCGGACAGCCCACATCAAATTTTAGTTTTTTAAAAAAAATCAATAGATTTTGGCTGTCCTTGTAATCATACGGCCGAGAGGAAAGTTTAAGGCAAGAAATATTTCCCTACCCCTTGCCTTAGAAAACTTTATCCATATATATATATATATATATGTATATGTATATATACATGTGTGCGCACACGTGTATATGAGATTATCTTGCTTGGGGAGTAGGAAAAATTCCTATAATCGCCCCTACTCTAGGTCATCTAATTCTATGGAGAACCCATATCATTCATATTAAAAAAAAATTAATACTCCCCGACCACCCTTGATGGCGGCGTCTAGGTGTCTGAACTTGGCTGATCCCTAGCTGAACTAGGCTGGCACACTCAGATCATTTGGCCACGGTAATTAGATTTGGCTGCTGTGTGGCTGGATCTGACCATAGGGAACTAGACCTAACCGTCATCACCTGGCCATATCTAGCCTCTGGCGCGACAGGATCTGGTCGCGCGACCAGATTAGGCCATCGTGTGGCCAGATCCAGCCTCCGCCGGCCAAAACCGGTCACCTCTCTAGCTGGTAGCCTAGTTAGGCTGACTGCAACAAGATTTGACCGCCAATTGCTAGCGAGGATGGGTGGCGGTGAGAGTGGTTTTTTCTTTTTGTATTTGATTTGGGCCATCGATGTAGTTGGACGGCCTTGATTGGGGATGACTGCAAAAAAATTTTGTAGTTGCCGAGGCTAGCCAACCTTTTATATATATATAGATATATATATATATATATATATATATATATATATATAAAGCTTCGTGATTAAACATCATTATTTTGACTCTTTAAGAAAATTTACTTAGCTTCTAAAACCTTAACTACCAAATGATAGGTGGTCCAAATTGCCACGTAATCGGTGACAAATTTGTATGGCTTTTGCGGTAACAAAAAAAAGGAAATTTTACTACGTACTAGTGTACTGAGTTATTCAGATGGAGGGGTTATTATTTTACACATTCAATATTTAAATGTAATATCAAACAGTATAAAAATAAACTCGCACTCATAAAAAACTTATTTAATTTTCACGAGTTAAGACTCTCAAGTAAAAATTCATAGTAAATCAGTAGGTCCACGGTGCTCTATTTACATTTTATCAAAATCCTCCTTGTATAAATCTCCTATAATTGTCCTCATATGAAAATTATCTATTTTGTTATTATCTATCGTCCTTTTGACCCGAAGAAGCGTTACCTTTATCCCGAACGAGTGGTTTCATCACCTCCAACAAAGGGCAAGGCAAGCAGTTCTCCCATGATAGCCAAGGCAAATTGAACTCTCAACACTTAATTATAGCAGCTGGGACAAAAATAAGAAGCTCAATGATTAATATTGTTTTACTACTACTACTACTATAATTATGTATGTCTTATTGTTTGTCGACCACGGGCTGACATTGTTTAGTAAAGAAAGGGACTGTTCTTTGCAGCATTCACTAGGAAATTGGAGCCATGCATGCATGTTCCATGCATTCATGATAATAATATGCTAGCCAAATCTGATCAATCATTGTCAAGTATGACAAATTAGAAATATCCTAGTAATATAAAGAGGCAATAGTTATTTTTGTGAGTTGTGTGGCCAATATATATAAATGTCGATTAGTGCAGTGTAAGCAGTAAGTCATGTTTGTGTTTTAATTTCTTGCCAATGTTTGCATTTTATGTATTTTGAATATGTTTTCACATCACCTCAATATTGTGAGATCGTTGAATGATTAGATTATAATTTTAAAATTCTTTTTTACTCTAAAAATATGATTTTTTGAGTCAAATTTCAAGTTAAAATATATTAATTTTTCCTTTAACTTAATCATATTTTTTACTTTGGAATATATAAATTATTGTCAATTTCAAGTGTCGACGAGAGTATTTCTTGAAGGAGGACTTACTCACAGGAGGACTTACCTTTCTACATATATATTTATTTATACATATAATTCCATTTGATGTGAAATATATATTCTAACACTCTCCTTCTGAGTAGCCCGCAAACTTACTCGTCGATCAGTCACCAGCATCATTTTCTGTAAGGGGATTTATATGGTGTTCACCTGACGATATTTTTAATCTTTTGTTTTCATTCTTTTTATCTCCCTTTTTTTATACACATATTTTTTTAGATAATTTTTCCTATCAATTGGGGTGAGTGGGTTGGTTTGGCTCTAATACCATGTTGAAGTGAGGGGTTTGAGCCTCTTCCTCTCCACATATATATTGATCCTTACCCATTATTCCCTTTAATGTGGGATATATGTTCTAATAGTATTATATACTAATCTTGTACATCATTTTATTAGTTAGATTGAAAATTAATATTAATGACTCCAAGATGGCTCAGGATAGACTCTAATCTATAACATATAGCCTTCGGAATCGAGGTGGAGTCTCGAGTTTTAAATTATGGATTAGACCCAGTAATTTTATCATTAAGAAAAGCAGTTGCTAGCGCAGTTTCATTCACTTATTTGCACCTTGCAATAACAAAAACAAAACTAAGAGGAACACCAATATATACTATTAATAAAAAAAGGGATCTCAAACTCTTGCTCCAATAAAAAATAAATGATTTGACCAATCAAAATTAAATGTAAAAAAATAAAAGAAAATAAATCAAATTATTATATAGTCAATCATCTCATTTAATTAGAGTACATGTTAAAAATTTAAAACCCATGACTCAAATTAGAGTTTTACACTAGCGAACTAGTCGATTCAACCGTCGGTTCGATTAGACTTAGTTTCATTACATGCTTGCTGAGCTGAGGTCGGCCTTGCATTATGAGCAATAAGTTCAAGTGTACCTGAGTATATAATAATAGCATCAAAAAATAATGAGAAATGAGTTATTAGAGTATATGGCAGTATGCATTTATTTATTTTTATATATTTGATCGTAACGTGATTTTTAAGTCTAATAGCGCAGTAGAACATGTTATATAGTAGTTTGGGTTTGGGTGAGTTATTAGTTATAGAACATGTCATTTTAATGTTATAGAGTGTATTATATTTTATAATATTTTTCCATATTTTTTAGATTTTTTTTAAAATTTCTTTGGAGTTAGCTATTATTTTAAACTTAAATCGGAGTAGAATCAACTTCTAATTACGAAATCACCACCCCACCATGTTTTCCTCCCCGATCGCCACCTAGACGCCGTTGCTAGCGCCACCTTTGGCCACCTCACTGCCGCCAAAACTTTACTGAGCTGTCCCCCACCATCCCGGTTGCCACCCTATCTCCACGACACACCAACACCGTGCCGCGCCTCGACACCGATTTGGCCTCCTTTTGCACTACTCCACTGTCGCCGCCCCTTCCAAGGCCTATGGGCAACCTCGATCGAGCGTCACCGACCCTGACAACCATGGTCACAGCCACCGCCGCCGGCAACCATTACCACTTCCATTGCCCTAGCCATCACCGTGATTGTGTTGAGCCCACCGAGCCAGTGCCGACCCACAACTCTGACCACCTTGCCAGAAAAGTCATCGAAAAATTGCAGAAAAGCATCTAAAAAATTGGATTTGTTGGAATTCTACGGAAATCGCTAGATTCCTCCAATCGAACCCAATCGAACTTCCGATGCCGCTAGGTGCCAAATTTGAGTCCCGAACAACACAACAAACCCTAGTTGTTGCCGATCACCAACGACACGAGGTATAATTAACTCCGACCTAAATATTTAAAGTTAATAATTATTAGCAAAACGTGCTAGGATTTAATTGATTGACATAGTAAAACATTTTTATGGTAAAAATAAATAAATTTGCATGATTTAAATAATATGAAATAAATGCTAACAAACTGATTAAGTAAATTAATTATGAATTGTTAATTAAATGCAATGCAAATTATGAAATCATGATGTGAATTGATGTGATTGCTTAATAGTGTATTGTTTAGGATGTGTGAATGCATTATTCAAATAGTGGGCATTAACTTTTAGATTTGATATGTAGATACAGAGTAGGAGTTTGCCGCCTAGGAGCGTAAACCATAAATAAAAAAATCGGCTGATTTCACTCAAAATCGGCCAAGTTAAATCGGATCGGGTGCAATCCAATTGAAAATTGGCGTTGGATCAGGTATGGAATCGGTTTTGGGTAAATTATTAAAATACCCTTGGTTTTATATTAAATAAATTATTTATGTATGGGCAAAATGAGAATTAAACATTTACAATGATAGAAATACCCTTACTCTCCCTTCGATGCCGCCGCCGCCCCTTCCCTCCAGCCGTCTGCCTCCGCCACTCCCTCCGTCGTCGCCCCTTGCCTCCGCCCTCCCTTTGTTGGTCTGCCGCTGCCCATGTGCGTGGGACAGTCGGGGCCGACGGGAAGGGGGTGGTAGGGCAGGGCAGAGGTGCAAGGAGGGGGGCGGGTTGGGGCAATGGGAAGGGGGTGGCAGGGTGGGGTAGAGGCGTGAGAAGGGGGGACAGGACGGGGCAAGTTGCCGACAGCGGCAGGGGTGAAGGAGCGGGGTTGAGGGTGGCATTCTTGTAATTAAAAGTTGACTCGACTCCGACTTGAGTAAAAAATAATAACTTATTCCAAATAATTTTAAAAAATCCAAAAAATATTTAAAAAATCATAAAATATAATACACACAATAATATCAAAATAAAATCAATACCTAATTTTTATATATTTATGTTATGAATTCTCAAATTATTATATATGACCGATTAGACCGATTTGGACCAATCCAACTGAACTGATTCTTGACCGATTTAAATCGATTCGATTCAATTCAGTGACTCCCTCAAAAATCGATTCCAATTCCAATTTTTGCAACTTTGATGTGAACATGATTAGAGTTTCTACCAGGTTTGTTTAAGACTCGCTTTTAGTTTGACCTTTTCACTCTATCTTGATTTGATTTAACAAGTAAGCAGACGTGTTAAGTGGTAGATTTATCACATCCCACTCTACACAGGCCATTTAGTCGTACGAATTTTCGGATTAATAACCCTTGATAATGAGAACCCTCGAGTTTGTTTTAGAACACTCAGATCTAGATCATGATGCCTTCGGACCTACTATATTATAATCCCTACCCGGACCTATGTATGTACAGTTTTCTAAGTTTTCCAGTGAGATGTAAGACAAGGGTAAGTTGACACATGAACACCACGAGTAACTCTATGTGCCAGTCAAAACCGGGCTTTGGATTGGTGAGCAGGTCATTCCATTCTGGAAGGATCTTGACAACTCTACATTTTGAGTTCCTTAAACCTGCAGAAGTGTAGAGGATTATAAATACTACAATGCAACACATGTCTAGATTTGTGGATTCAAAGGGTACTAAAAGTGTCTTCCTGAGAGTACTCAGCCTTTGTGCTCATGACCAAGAGTTATACAGATGATGCAGAGGGCTTTAAAATAATTAATTTTCCCAAGCATGGGATAGTATGAAAATGTTGAGGCATCTGATGAGTCAGAATGAGACTCTATCAAGCCAAGGCTAACGACTCATGATTAGTACCCTTATGAGTGTTTCTAATGTAGAAGTATAGATGAATGATTTTATTTAATAGGAGAGTCATCACTCCTATGCCAGTTTGACTATTAATTATTTCTAAACCAATAACACTCATTACTGACCTTTTTGTAGTATATATGTAAGTGAGAACCAAAATGATTGAGCGTTGTCGGGATTGCGAAGGTGCAACAATGCAACTTACACACATGTCTGCTGAGATGGAATGACAATGTGTTACAATAATCTACTATGAATTTTATTATGAATAATGATATGATGTCTGATTGCAAGAAATGTTTGGTGTGAAAATAATGATATGATTTGTGAATGTTGATTATTACTCATAGAATGGAACAAGATGAGTTAATGGGGTCAAGACCCGACTGAGGAAATGAAAATGATCATAATGTGAATGCTATGTGAAAGTACAATATTTTTGGGCATTGTTTTATGTTTATTTTGTGGTCCCATTGCACTTTTAGGGGAGACTTTATCCATTTTGTTTTAAAAATCTAGTTTTTCAAATTTTTAATGAGTTGGGGTTGTTTTGAACATGGATGACATATCATATCATTCATATACAACAATGTTAGAACCTAAACATCTCATCCATGTATTGAATTTTTGCATCACCATCTTGAGACATTGAGGATAGATCTGGGTTGGCTTAACCAAATTAAGTAGATTAACAAACTGTTCGATCACCAGCAGCATTTCCGGTTCAGTTCGCAGGTGAGCCACATTGGGGTGTTAAGTTTTGCTATTAGAGATACCCCTTGGTTGATTAAGATAATAGACGTATTATAGGTTACATGTGTGCAAAAGTTGCTCTAAGGTGTGACGATAGGTTTATTTTTATTTTGTTATTTTTGTTTGCACATTTTCTTACCAATCAGTTGTGTGACAGTTTGTTCAGGTTAAAGTAGTTAATCCTAACAAGATGGTGTGAGAGACTCGCGGGATGCAGATTAGGGGCCCATCTTTTCCATTGCCTAGACATGATAGTCACAGTCATGGTCACAGTGACACAGCCTCTAGCTAACCGACGACTAGCATGCCACCAGGAGAGCCTAGCGTACCAATCTTAGTTAGTTGATGAGGAGAAAGTTGTTGCCATGACAATCACCATGGTAGCAGTAGTTGACAGGAGAGAGATGTTGTGATTACCAAATTGGCTGAGGCTTAGATACAGATGCAATAGAACAGAGAGGAATTCAGGAGAGAGCCTAGACAAATAACCCTCTCAACAGCCAGAGTTGAGAAGAGACCAGTAGTAGACGATGAGGTATGAGGATAGCCAGCAATTCCCATGGGCCCTCTACCGCTGCAACAGAGGACTACTCCAACAACGGCTCCTCTATTTGCCCATTTCAGATAAAAATGAGCTTAGATATTAGTGGACCCACTTTAGTAGGTAGTAGGCAGACTGCAAGTGGAAGTGGAGCTGTAGGATTTGAGAGCAGTAGGTACAGGACCACAGTTTCCACATTTTTTGCAGTTTGAGTTAGGAGAAGGGTCTAACAGATCAGCCAATGCAAGGAATTTGGAACGTGGCACTATAAAGAATTTGTGAAGAATGGCGGACATCCATCCTTGAGAAGTTGGATGTATAAGAGGCATTTTTGTGAATATCATCAGCCATAGGAGTATTTGGCAGTATGACATGCCCAATGAAGCATATGGTACGTATCATCACAAGGGCATTCTAAGATGAAGCCAGAATATAGTGGGATTCAGTGATGGGTTCCACATTTGCCCATTGACAACCTCATGATGTCACCTAGGAAGAATTCAGAGTGAAATTCGAAGGGAAGTATGTTCCACCATATGTGAGGAAGAGAAAGGAGAGGGAATTCTAGACACTGAAACAAAGTCTAATGACAGTGGTGCAGTATGAGGCTAGATTTAGAGATTTGGAAAGGTTTGCACTGGATTTGGTTCTAACCAAAAGAAGGAGAATAGAGCGCTTTTATGAGGGTCTCCATCACAAGATTTGGATGACCTATTTGGACAGGAAGTTTGCCACCATTCGCAATATATTGAGAGCTGCAAGTGAGGTAGATTGAGTTATAGGTACTCGACCTCGCTGAAACTTTGACCAGAGGCAGCAACATCCAAGGCCACATTAGCTAGAGCAAAGAGCACAACAGAGATGTCAAACAAATGCACCAGTTGCCATGAGGGCTATCAATGGCCAGGTTCAAGACAATAGGCCACCTTTCTATCAGATTTGCATACGTCGTCATGGAGGTGAGTGCAAAGCAGGCATGAATGCATCCTATAGTTGTGGTCAACCAGGACATAGAACCACCTAGCAGAGTAGACACTAACTCATGCTACAGTTGCAGTCAGCCAAGGTATAGAACCACGGACTATCCAACGGGCCAGCACCAATAGTTGACACTCACAGCACCTCAACAAAGACTTACACTTCCAACTCCCCAGCATCAATAACAACAGAGAGGCCAACAGGGCCAAAGAGGTGGAGACCAACAGCCTCCTAGACAAGAGCAAATGGGACAAAACTAGAGAAGGAATATGGCTGCAAGACAAGCTAGACATCAAAGAGGTAGTAGACATTGCCAGCTCAGGATCAAAGGGATCAAAATCAGGTGGGGATACCAGCACTACCTCCTACCCTAGCATAGTAGCAGCCAGTAAGGATGTGTCCAGCCATAGTTGCAAAGGCATTTGAGGACACGACAGTCATGACAAGTAAGTTTCTCGTAGACTTTGTACCTGCATGAGTTCTATTTAACTCTGGCTACACATGTTCCTCTATTTCATATGCACACACAAGTAGAATGGAAGGTAAGATAGAAGAATGCACGCACCAGTAGTGTTATAGCTGAGGGCAAGTGTGTGCGTAATGTCCGTCTTGAGATTTAACAGCAGCAACTTGTAGTTGATTTGATATTATTTAAGCTACAAGAATTTGATGTGATATTTGGAACGAACTAGATGTCCAAGAAGGAGTCATGATAGATTGCAAAAGAAAGATGGTGACTTTCCACCACGGATGCCCCGCTTTTTCTTCCAGGGTCAATGCAGAGATAGAGAACAATGATGGCTATCCTATCAGAATACAGTGAAACAGCTAGATCAAGTCAATGAACTGAGAATGACAACATTAGTACTGAGAAAGAAGAATTTCAAGATGCTGAAGGAGATACCAACTCTTGAAGGACAAGAGGATTTGTAGTTTACACCGACGCCTCAGGCATGGGTCTAGGTTTTGTTTTGAGGCAGAAAGATAAGGTTATAGCTTATGCATATCGTCAGCTCAAGGTGCATGAGTGTAACTATCCCATACACGACCTAGAGCTCGCAATAGTAATATTCGCACTTAGAATATAGAGGCATTATTTGTATGGAACATCTTTCAAACTCTTGACTGATCACTAGAGTCTGAAATATATCTTAATGCAAAAGGATTTGAACAGTAGATAGAGAAGATGGTTACGGCAATTATTAGCTTATGAGATCGACATAGTGTACCACAAGGGAAAAGCAAATGTGGCAATAGATGCTTTGAGCAGGAAGCCAGTTCAAGGCTCCACAAGATTGGCAGCAGTGTCAGTTACTAAGCATGCTATACGCCAAAGACAGTTGGTTGGAATAATGACATGATTGACTATTTAGCCCAACCAAGTGTACTTGAATAGATCAAGGTTGCACAGGAGAAAGATAAACAAGTGAGTCAGTGGTTGGAATAAAGAACACGCAAGGAGTGGGCAAAAGATGCAGATAGATTAGTCGGACTACGACGTTGACTATTTGTGCAAGATTTTCCAGAGTATCCTGAACTTCGAAGTATGATTCATCATAAAGCTCACACTTCAATGTGTGCAGTGCATCTAGGTAAAGTGAAGATGTACCACAATGTCCTAAAACCTTTTTGGTGGCCAAGAATAAAGAGAGGTATACAATACAATCCCCAGATGTTTGGTGGGCCAACAAGTGAAAGCCAAGCATGTACGTCTAGGTAGAACACTATAACCATTGGAAAGCTTATAGTGGAAGTGGGACAACATAGCGTACGACTTTGTAGTCAAATTGCTTAGGACCCTCCAACAAACGGATGTTATTGTAGTCATAATAGATTGACTGACAATGAGTGTGCACTTCATACCAATTATGATAGATTACCCACTAACCACTTGGTCATGTTGTACAGACATCAGATAGTACGACTACATAGAATGTCATGAGAGAACATATTAAATAGGGATTCGAGATTTACATCCCAATTTTGTTGCCTCATCTGTCAACTGTACACAATGTATTCCACGTAGCATTGATGAAGGTGTGCCATTCAGACAACTCTCATGTCGTCAGTTTCAGAGAGACATAGATATTACCAAACCTGACATACTCATAGGATGCAGTCATGATTGTGGACCGTCGAGTGAAGGCTTTCACAAAAAATTTCCACTAGTACAAGTGCAATGGACTAGATGAGGAGTTAAAGACTCCACATGGGAACGTGAAGACGAGATGTAGAACAGATACTCAAAGATATTTGAGCTACTAGCTTCACGACCAGGTACTATAGTTGAGATTTATCTTTTCAGATAAGTAAGGAATTTGAAACTTCCTTCGGTAAAATTCCAAAGACGAAAATTTTCTAATGAGGGCAAACTATAAAACCCATGACTCGAGTCTGAGTTTACTTTAACGAACTAGTCGGTTCAGCTGTCGGTTCGAGTCTAGTCAGTTTTATGACACGCGTGCTGAGTCGATGCTAGTCATGCGTTATGAGCGATGAAGGTCAGTGTACCCGACTATATAATGATAACATAAAAAAGATAAGGAGAAATGAGTTATCATAGTATACAATAGTATGCAGCTTTTTTTATGTATTTAATCGTAGAATTATTTTTAGGCCGAGTAATGCATTAGGACACACTATATAGCAGTTTGGGTGGGTTATTAATTATAGAAAACATCATTTTGATGTTATAAAGTGTACTTTATTTTATGGTATTTTTCATATTTTTTAGATTTTTTAGAATTTATTAGAAGTTACCTATTATTTTTTACTCGAATAGGAGTCAAGTCAACTTTTAATTACCAAATCACCACCCAACCCTTCACCTGGACATTTTCCCCTCCCTCATCCCAATCGCCACCCCAACACTGTCACCGACACTACCTATGATTGCCGCACCACCACCAATTGACATCTCCAGAGCTCTGCTGAGCTGTCCCCGACAATCCCGGCCACCGCCCGGCCTCCACGACACGTAGATGCTGCACCCTCGCAGCCCACCTCGATGCCGATTCCACCACTGGCTGAGCGCTCAGTCGTCACCACGCCTTTGACCCTAAGCAACCTCCCCTCCCTCTCCCCCTCCACAAAGCACTGTCGCTGACATCAGCCGAAGGTCGATCGGCAACCTCAATCCCGCTTCACCAACCCAGGCAACCACAACTGCCGCTGCCGACAACCATTGCTGCAGCCTTTGCCCTTGCCATCACCGTAGTCAGGTCAAGTTTGCTGAACTGGTGTCAACCAACAGCCCCGACTACCTTTCCGAAAAACTGTTCGATAGCCGCCGAAAACCCCGAATTGCAGAAATTCGCAAGATTTTTGCCATATTCCTCTAGCCAAACCCAATCGAACTTCGGACACAGCTGAGTTCCGAATTCGAGTCCCGAACCGATCAACAAACGCTAGTCTTCGTTGATCGCCAACGATGAGAAGTATAATTAACTCCGGCCTAATTATTTAAAATTGATAATTATTAGCACAATATGTTAAGATTTAATTGATTGACATAGTAAAATAGTCTTATTGTGAATAAAAATGAATTTGTGTGATTTGAATAATTTGAAATAAATTAAGTGTGAATTGTTAATTAAATGCTATGTAACTTAGGAAATCATGATTTGAATGATTGATATAAGTGTATTATTTAGGATGTGTGAATGCATTATTCAGATAGTGGGTGTTAGCTTTTAGATTGATGTATAGATACAGAGTAGGAGCTCACCGCTTCTACCAAGTCTGTTTAGGACTCACTTCGGGTTTGACTTTCTCACTTTATCGTGATTTGATTTAATAGGTAAGCAGACATATCGAATGGTGGATTTATCATATCCCATTCCACATGGGCTATTTAGTCATACTAATTTCTGGATTAATAACCATCAAGGGTGAAATCCCTCGAGTTTGTTTAAGAAAACTCAAATCCAGATCATGATACCTTCGGGCCTAATATATTATAATTCATACCCGGAGCTGTGACACCCCAAATCTGGCTTGTTCGCAAACCGAACCAGACCATCACGGGTCCCAAGTGGATCTACTCTCGGCGTCTCAAGATGGAAGATACTGATCGCTAAACATGAATGAATGCACGGAACCCTAATACGCTACTACATGGATGATATTACAACTAGTTTACAAAACAAAATAATTACGATAAAATCGATAAAAATTCTGAAAATAAAATGGACAGAATCTCCCCCAAATGTGTAATTAGGGGTCACCTTGTCAAATCAACATATATAAATACATAGATCCAAATAAATTCATTGCACTATATTTTTCACATACACATTTAATTTGATCACATCAAAACATTCTCAACATTTGGGTCCCGATCCACGTGTTCATTCTATTCACATTTCACTTTCATCATTCAACTTCCACACTAATATCTATTTCAAATCATAATATCACTAACTATTTCTATTTACCACAATCTTCATCATAAATATTTTATTTTCCATTATAACATAACAAAACAATTAAAATAGTCAAAACAAACATTCGGTCGACGCGCATGCATGTGTGTGCAAAGCAAGTCACCGCTCTTCCATCCAAACTAGCGAATCTAGAATTTAATCCTCACCTACATATATATATAAAAAAATGTCAATAACAAGTGTTACTAGTCCAAAAATATAACTATATAGCAAACTGGCAAATGAGAGTTGACTCTCATTTTGAAGAAAACTTTTATATACTTCTCGTGAACACTCCTAAAGGCATCTACTAAGGAGCCATTGGGCTGCAAACCCAATAGCGTCCCGAATTGACTGGTTTGATGCCTCTCTTGGCATTTTCTCATTTTCCTAGTCCCTTGGGACTACCAGTATATCCTAAGCCCTCTCCTTTCCTCCATAATTCTCTAGGCCTTGAGCACAAAAGCCAAGTACTCTCTGGCAGTCGCCTTTGACACCCTTTAAACCACAAGTCTGGATGTGCATTGTATTAAATAGTACATGTAAACCTTTACGTTTCTCCTGGTGTAAGAAACTCAAACTATAGTTGTTAAGATCCTTTCAGATTAGAACAACCCGCTCATTAATCCAGAGCCCACTTTGACTGGCACGTGCACCCGTTCATGGTACGTGCAAGTTGGTTTTCTCATCTCTCGTTTCACTAAAAAATCGATAAAACTATATATAGGTCTAGGAAGGGATTTATATAATATGCCCAATGGCAAACAGAGTGGATCTTATTTTTGAAATCAAACTCGAAGGATCTCATCCTCAAGGTTATTAATCCAAAAAATTGAATGATTAAATGAGCAGGATTAAGTGGGATCCAATAAAATACTATTTAACCTGTCCTACAAGTAATAAAATAATACATAATAGAATAGAGCGCAAAATAGGGAACGAGTCCTAAACGGATCTGATAGAAGCTCCATATTCTCGTGCCTAGGTGGCGAGCTCCTACTCTGTACCTACACATCAAACTAAAAGCTAACGCCCACTCATAATGCATTCACACATCCTATAACATACACATCAATATATTATTTCCTACGCTACGTTGCATTAGATTACGATACTTAGTTTACTTAATTAGTTCCTTAACATTAGTTTTAATACAATTTAATCAAGCAAATTTCATATTTTTATTTACAATAAAATAGCAAATTCGTCAATTCATTAATCCTAGCATGTTGTGCTAATAATTATCACCTTTAATAAATTAAGTTGGAGTTAATTATACAACATGTCATCGACAATCAGTGACGACTAGGGTTTCATCACAAGGCTTGAGACTCAAATTTGGTACCCGTCGGCGTCCGAAGTTCAATCGGGTTTGACTGGATGAATTCGGCAGAAGATCCGACAAATTCTAGCAAATCTTGTTTTCAGCAGTTTTCGACGGTTTTCTGGTTGCTTACCGGCAGCTTTTCTGGCAAGGCAATCAGGGTTATGGGTCAACATCGGCTCAGTGAGCTCAACCCAACGATGGTGGTGATGAGGGCAGCAACGGCAATGATTTCCGCCAACGGAGACAATGAGTCAACCGGGGTCGGTTGGCTTGTCTGATCGGGCCCAGCCGGCCTCGGTGGCGGTGTCAGGTGTGAGGGAAATGATGAGGGAGTCGATGGGGAGGCGTCAATGGCATAGTGGTGGTGGAGAGGCACAAACAATAGCCAATCGCGTCTGGAGGGGTGGCACAGTCCCCTTGTGGAGGCTGAGCAGCCACCGGGGGTGCTCAAGGTGGCACAGTAGGGCTTGGTGGCGTCAATCAGCAGCGGGCAGTGGGCTACAGCCTGAAGGGGCGTCAGTGGTGAGTACAAGGGCAGTGACGAGGGTTTGGGGGAAAAGGTGTCAAGGTGGGGGGGGGGGGGGGAGGAGGAGGAATGGAAAGAAAACAGGTCGTGGATAAGGTTGGGGGTAGTATCGTAAATAAAACTTGACTCAACTCTGACTAAAGTCAAAACTAATAACTAACTCATAATAAATCCTTTAAAAAATAAAAAAAAGGTAGGAAATCCCATAAAATATAATACACACCACAACATCACAATGGCATGTTCTGTAACTAATAACCTACCCAAACTACTCTATAACGCGCCCTAACACGTTATTTGGCCAAAATAATTCTACGATTTAATACTTAAATAATAAAAAATCTAGGTGTACTCTCATATATTCTGATAACTCATTCTGTTGTTGTCTTACTGACGTTATCATCATATCCTTGGGCACACATGACTCTCATGGTTTATAACACACCACCAGCCTCGGCTTAGTACGTGTGTTTTGAAATTGACTCAATTGAAAATAATGGTCAAATTGACCGATTCAGACTATAAAACCCTAACTCGGATCACCGATTTTATAAGAACTATGTATGTATAATTTTCTCGGTTTTCTAGTGAGATGTGAGACAAAAGAAAGTCAACTCATGCGCACCGCGAACAGTTGCATGTGCCAGTTAAAGCAGGCTTTGGATTAGTGAGCAGATCATTTCATTCCTGAAGGATCCTAACAACTCCTAATTTTGAGTTCCTCAAACTGGGTAGAAGTGTGGAGGATTACAAGTAATGCAATGCAGGACATGTCTAGACTTGTGGATTTAAAGGGTATTGAAGGCGTATACCTGACAATACTCAGCCTTTGTGCTCAAGGCCAGGAGTTATACGAAGGATGTAGAGGGCTTTAGGATAATTTATTTTCCTGAGCGTGGGATAGGTTGAAAATGTCATAGTATCTGACAAGTCAAAATGGGACTCTGTCAAGCCGAGGCTGACGGCTCCTGATTATTGCCCTTATGAGTGTTTATAATGCAAAAGTGTAGATGAATGATTTTATTTAATAGGAGAGTCATCTCTCATATATTTTTTAAAAATTTGGTTTTTTAAACTTTTATTGAGTTTGGGTTGTTTTGAATATGGATGGCATATCATTGTATCCATCTAGAACAACATTAGAACATAAACATCTTATATTAAATGTTATATCACTATATTGAGATGTCGATAGCAGATCCGGGTTGACTTGACAGAATTAACTAGATTAGTGAACGATTCGGTTGCTAATAGACTTTTCGGTTCGGTTCGCGGGTGAGCCAAATTAGGGTGTTAGAGTCTCATTATTCATGAGGGTTTATTCATAAACTTAAAATTCATCTATTTTCTCTTTTAATTAGAATTTATCTTTAAAAATAATAATCTATCTCATTGTTCAATGCGAATTTATCAATAAAATTAAATTTTATATGTGAAATAAACAACGCATGAGCATCTTGCCTAGTATATATTAACTGTTATGGGAACCACTATTTTTTGAGACGGAGATCAAAAAGAGAGAGAATGCGGGCAATTCTGCAGCATATAATTACCAATAAATCATATTATATAATTCAAAAATGATGCCTGTTATCAATATTTGGAATGGTTGTGAGTCTATTACTCCAACATGTTGAAGTTTAATTATTATAAAGTCATTAAGTGGGGCTTCACCATGCATACAGAGAGATAATATTCTTAAAAGAAGCTTATTTATGTAGACTTAGTCGTGGACCGATCGCTAGCACCCCTTCTTTTTACTCTGAAATGATGTTAATTGGGGTTTTTGACTTAAATAACACAAAATGACTACTCATTTAGGCAGACTAACCCTTCTTCCTTCCCTGCAAAGATTATTTGGCTGGTGGTTGTATGATAAGTAGACATGTTTCTAACCTGATCAATATTATTATCTGGCATGAATAATACATATACACATAATGATTTGAAAGCAATATTACTACTTCTACACATAATGATTTGAAAGCAATATTACTACTTCTACACAATATCGTCATATTGGAGAGACATGGACGTCATCAATCTTCGCAAAATATTGTCATCAACCCATCTTTCGTTTTAGCACACATTCAACATCATCATGTTTCACATTCAGAAGTAGAAACGCAAAAAACAAACAAACACCCATCTAGCCATTACTGATTACAGCTCTGAAAGAAACTGTTGCATGGGATCATGAACACAGATGAAAGTGGTCCTCATCGTTAACAAGAGGTAGCAATCCATGGAGTAGGTGAACACAAGAAACAAAACAATAATTCTCCTCTTGGGATGCAAGCCATGGGAAGACATGTGAATTGTTGCTCAACATTTGCAGCAGTTCTCCCACGGCATGCCTACAAAACAAGGTATACCACCCTCTTCTCGCTTTCACCTGCTTTGTTCTGCATGTTCCCCACCCCCCCCCACATATTCCCATGCAGCGTCACATGGCGGCCACATGGGTCTGTGTGTTGTCTTTTGTGTTCATCAACCAGTTGGGTAGGCTTGTCTGATGCTCTGTGTCTCTCTTTCAAGTGGTTTGAGAGTGAACGAACAATTGGTATGTATGCGTCGAGGTTTATGGGTAACCGGGTATGTGAAGTCTTATCAGTTAGGCAAATGTCAATGGGGATATAGATATATATATAGTCGGCAATGGAAGACGACTGCTTCCAAATAGTCGCAATCTTGGTTCTGTTTTGGGTCGGGAATAATTTTGCCTTTACTGCATCACATATTTTTTAAAACACAGAGAGTTATGCTATTTAATACTCTAATGAAGATAATGTGGCCTCTCAAACTGAAATTTAGAAGTATGATCGAGTAGTATTTTCCTTTGTAAATTAGCTAAAATCTATTTCTGTTTAGAACATCTACCATAATTTATGGGCGAGTCGAGTTTTCTTTCATTTAAATTTGACTCAATTATTACTGAGTTCATGCAATTAGTTGAGATGGTTAATTAGTCATCAAGCTGATTGAAGTTTTCGTCCCTTTTGAATTGGGTTAATATTTATTTTCTAGTACTCCAATTTCATTTTCGATATCATAGATTCTAATTTTTTATGTGAAATATATGTATCAAGCTTCTAGTCAAAGCCGAGTTTATAATCGAACTAAATTAATATATAGAAGACTCTTTTACCTTTGGGTTTTAATCGAAGTCGAGAGCAACCTATTAATATTTATTAATATTGAACCACTCAAACGTTAATCGAACTAAATTGAGCTGATTATAAACAACCCGGCAAACAACATCAAAACCCATAAAATATATAGAAGACTCTTTTATTTCTCTCTCTCTCTTTATTTATTAATTAACGAAGTACTTAATCAAATGTTCATGAAATCCACTTCCTTAATTTGAAATTTTGATAACACAAATGTTATATTTTTCATAATCAAGATGAGAGTGTCATACTTAAATGGATTTGATTAAGAACTTTTAACAATTGGATAATATTGTATTCCCATATGAAGAACACCGGGTATGGCAAAACCATCCAAGAAGAGCCCAAAAATCTGTTGAATTCCTAATAAAATGAACAATCTTGTGAAGTTGGAATCTAATGTCCCTGCCCCAAAATGATGATACTAAACCTACTAATATTGAAGATGGTAGAGGGATGTTCTTTCATGGCAATGGTTAGTGAAACATACAGGGCCAAAATGAAGTGATGATCAATGATAAGTGATCATCACAGTAGATGCTCAAAGCCGGTTCTAGTTTTCTGCATATTAGATGAGCTTCCATTACAGATTGGACCATGTCGATGCTCAAAACAATGCTTATGGAAGATGGAAAGTAGTGAACTGAATTGGCTTGTTTGTACCAGCAAGAACATCATTATTGACTGTCTCTTGTTGGCTTCTTTCAAGGGTTCAGAACAAATTTCCAATTTTGTCGGACTGCCTTGCTAAAGACGTTAATCATTTTTCATTTTATATATGGATAGTTGTTGGAAATGAAGTCCATGAGTGCAATTGTAGAAAAAGATTTTTTTTAACCTCTTAAATCTGCCTCAACCATGTCTGAATTACATCAGACCACCTAAAGGACAGCCACAAGGTACAGAGCAACAGACCATCTATCTTGAGAGAATCTTCCTAGCATTGGACTTACCAAGTCCTCTTACATCGTTCACAAAATATAAACTGATTTGCAAATGAAGAATAAGTCTAGATAAAATGTTCATCAAACCTCATCGCTATCATCTCACCATTATCCACCACTTTCGATGTGAACGAATTTAAAGACGGATTGGAACCCAAAACATTTTCTGTCAACCAAAGATAATATAGCTTCAGAATGAAGATTAATATGTTGGCTATGCACACAATTCAGACAAGACAGTAATAAATACAAAAATAAAAAACACAAGAAAATGAATAGAGAAACAATGGGAAGTTCATTGGCCAGCAACTTCGAGCAAAATTTTGAATTACCGTACAAGACAAGTTTCCCTTCAATTAAAAGTTCAGAATGCCCACTATGCAGCCAGCCTGTTCATCTGGGCTGGATTGTAAAAGAAAATCATTATTCTACTGCTCACCTATATGATACAGAATACCTGATTATCACCGGGGGTGGGGGGAGAAATCTGACCTACCTAATTCAATTGCGCAGAAGATTGAGCAATCTACATCTTTAAGAGTGCCAATACACCCTCGTGTCAATCTCCCGTCACATTATCACACTCTCGGAGCCATAACTAACTGTTTCAACTTGATAACTGCTTCTTCCGTTCTTTCCAGCAGGAGATCCACATAAGCAGCTCCAATTACTACCTTCGGATGACCGGGGAAAATTGTTAGTGCATGTGTGATCAGCTGCTGAGCCTGCTCTCTGTCACCCTGGACGGCAAAGGTGACAGCTAAATTCACATAAAGAGTCACACGAGCTTCTTCTGGCTTCAGAAATATGAATTCCAGTGACGCCTCCTCATTCCCAGCAGAGAGATTTGCATTACCTGATGATGTCTGGCCACTATTTTCAAGCCCATCTTCACAGCCTCCATTCTTATCAGTCTTTGACAGGTGTAGGTCTTCTTCACCATAAGGAGCATTTACAATTACTTCATCTTTAATAAATACTGACAGTTTCTCAGCGGCTTCTTTGGGTAGATTAAGATGACATAGGGCTTCAGCTGCATATATGTGGCCCAAAAACTGGTAAATTTTAGAACAATCTCGAAGTTCCAGAAGTGCCTTCGCCACTGATAAAGCTTTCAGGGGGTTGTCCAACTGAAGTTCTACATAAGCCAAATCTGCCAATACAGCTTGCTTTACCATGTGATTTTCCTTTCTACGGATTTCTTTGTACGCACTCACATGACCTTGTAATGCACTGCAGCTCAGACTTCCTTTAACTTCCTTTATATCACCATTTGAATTTAAATGAGCTGATTTTACCGCTTTGCCATTTGGTCCATTTGAAGACACGTCGGGAGCATTCTTGAATTTTAAATTGCCACCTCCCAGAGTGGACATAGATGCAAAACTTGTCTCGTAAATATTCAAAAGGTGTTTAGCATTTAAAAGACACTTTCGAGCATATGAAAGGGAAAGACTTTCTTCACCAAGACTGCCATGAGTCGACAAATTATCTACCATTGTTGGTTTATTTTGTTTCACAACAATATGCCGCCATTTCTCAGTCCCAACAACTTTAAGTCTCACTCTCAGAAGCAGCAACCCTCCTGGTTTTGTTGTCACCCCTTTCTGCTGCCATTAAGCAGCATTCTGCAAGACGAACCCAAAAAAGAGGCTGGTTGTAGAAAACAGAACTCACTCTCTGAAAACATCGAGCTGCAACAACAGGTTTCCCACAAGTCAAATATTCCAAGCCGCAGTTGTATAACAAAAAGGGGGACTTATCTTGTGAAAAATCTGAGAGTTTCAGTGGCTTCTTAGACCGCACAAATGAGCACTCCTTCACCGCTTTCGAAAAGAGGAGGATAGAAATATGGTGCTTTTTTAGTTGGTGTTGTATATACCCAATATTGTTGAAAAAGACACTTGACAACCCCTCTTCTGTTCGATTAACAGCAGTATTAAGCAATTTTGTTGCCTTTCGATAGTTCCCACGAGCACATTCTAGCTGAGACTTCAAGAGCAGAGCCGCAGACAAGTCTCTTGCACGAGCTACATTAACAGCAAGCTTCAGCTCATGCTTTGCTGCCTTAAGGTTCCTGACAAGTAAAAGAAGTCTAATCTTGTAAAGATGAAGTTTGACTTTAAACTCGATGGCAGGAGACAGCTGTTCACTTTGTGCAAGACAAGGTACTCTTGCCACATTTGGTCTGCCAATGTCCAATGAAGAAAGAAGGGCCTCATAGTCCAAGTTATCATCAGAAGACGTTCTTGTCAATTGGTTATCCAAATTGAGATTGGAACTTGAGTCAGCATCTGAAGCATCTGATGCAGGTAACGGACTGGGTTCTGAAAATGTTTTGTCCAGCTTTGAAGTATCAAATGTAGTAGACCCATTATCAGCTTGAATGGCCATGTTACTAGCACCAAAAGCATTATCCAGGTACAACATCACATCCTTTATCATAAAAACAAAGAACATTTAGAATGGCATCAAATAACAATAAGATAAAGCAAAACATAAGTTATGTAAGACAACAATCTCATTGAAAGTGACATTCGATCACTTTTCAGGA